>JAVJIF010030657.1:0-257245 GCA_038442645.1 Agave tequilana
ACCCACATAGGCATAGTATACAATGTATAGACAGAGATGTTAAGCTCCCCCTACACATGTGTATCACATAAAGAAAAGAGATCAATCTCTTCTTTATATACTACACTCATCATGAATTTATATATAAAGGAGATGTTAAGCTCCCCTTTCATATAAGCAATACAGGTCAAAACAAATTTTGAAAACCAACTAAAACAAATGTTAATACCACTTGTAATCAACCAAAACAAATTTCGATACCACATGAAATCAATTAAACAATTGTGATACCACTTGTAAATCACTTAAACAATTTTGATACTTCTTGAAATCAAAAAAATTTTAGATACCACTTGTGGATATCACTTGTAGATAAGCATAAATATTATTTTATAGATAAACATAAACATGAAATCATTTTAAGTCAAAGAACTTTTCTCTCTTTTTGAAATAATCACAAACCTAATGCATAATCTTGTTAGAAACAAAAAGCAAATGTTTTGAAATAAAATCAAGCTTAGCATGAAACCAATTTGTGTTATAAAACATGTATGGTCAATGTAAAATAAGCACAATCAATTATATATATGTATGTATGAAAATACTACTTGAAATTTAGCATATAATATATAGAAAAAAACTTAAATGAGTATAAAAAAAAGAAATAACATCGGAATCATGTGTATAACTCATATCATCCACCCTATCATGCATATGTTTAAAAAATATTCATTAAGGCACACAAGGCATGGTCACTCAACCAATTGCCCTTATCGGGTAGAAATTTTAAAAATAATATTTTGAAAATAACACTATCAAGTGAATAATGAAGAACTAGTTTAAAATAGTTTTGAAAACTAGTTAAAGATCCTTCAAATATAAACCAAATCATATATCTCATGAAACATGCTAATTACACAAAATTGACACTCAAGATCTATAATGTACATAAAAGAGCTCATAAAAATACAATCATGAGTAAACATAAAGGTGAGTGCTCAATGTTCATGTGAATAACATATTCATGAAGATAAAACAATAAAGTTCAAAATAAAAACTCAAATGAAATTCTTTTTCCTAAAACATGATATATCATATAATCATGTAAGAATCATCAAAATTAGGACATACAATGTACAATCAAACTTGAAATGAGTACACAAATGAAATGAAATATGTATAGCATGAAGATCAAGTGTAACTCAAGAATTGTATATGTATAACACAAATTTTAATAAGATTTGCATATGAACATATGATATAAATAAATAAATCAATATATGTTTTAACTAAATCATATAAAAACATGAAAAAAAATGGGCATGTAAATTCAATTAAAAATATGAACATTATTTTTAAAACTACATGCATAGTCAGGTAACCAAGCACAAAACAACATATAATGGAGTCAAGGTTACTACACCAGCAATAAGCATTTAAAATATTTTTAAAAGTGAAGAATGAAATGATTACCAATGTCGATGTAACCAATCCATTTCTCCAAAACATGGTAGTCCTTCCACTAAAACTTCTTGATAGCGATGCATCCATGATGTGTCCGTCAAACTCCGATTGCATTTACTACCAAGATACCAATATTCTCACATTTTGTGAGAGTCCACACCTACATCAAAAATAAATGATGAGGAGCTTGGTACCCAAACTTTCTTGGGTTCATGGAGATTAGTACCTCTCATAACCCAAAAAGGTTTGTTTGCAAAATTAAAGAATTTAATCTATCAAAATAAAATTTTTCAAGATGGTCTTTGCAGCCACAATGTGTACATATGTACACTCTAGCATACATGGCGGTATGAGTATGAGCATGGTGTGCACGTGGTGTATGCTGTGTAGGATGTGCATGCATGTGTGAAACTTATTTCTTACGAAACTTAGATTCCAATCTACAATGATTAAATGCATAATTGCTCAAATATGAGCTCAAACAATCAATCCTACTTTTCAAAACATGAATCTCATTTTTGTCAAAAGAAGATACAACATTATTAGCATGAGAAACATGACAAGTAAGAGAATCAAAATCATTTTTCTCTTTAGAAATAGAAATTTTTTTCTTTCAAAATTTTTTCTTTTTCAAACAATCATTTTCATTTAAAACAATATCCTTTTCTTTAGAAATCAAAACAACTTGATTTTTCAAAGATTCATTTTCTTTTGAAATAATTTCAAATTTATTTTGAAGAGAATCCTTTTCTTTTAAAATAAAATTATTTTCATTTTTTAATCTTTTATTTTCAACCTTTAACAAATCATATTTTTCAAGAAGTTTTTGACAAAACAATGCAAGCTCCTCATATGGCATCTCGTCATCATTATCAAGCTCGAAATCAAAATTTACCTCAAGTGGGTCATCCCCTTGGACCATGTACCACACGTTGGATGTAGCACTTCCTTCATCCGAGCCACTTTCCTTGTAATATTTTGTTTGTTCACTAAGAGAGATAAGAGTGTTCCATACTACAAAAGCCGAGTCAAAGTTAAAAACTCTAGATAAATATTCATCATTTAGGGTTGACTTTAAAGCATGGATGATTTTTGCATTAGCCTCATGATATTTGCCATTTATAATATACGATTCTTTAATAGTGGTGAGATAGACATGTATACCAAGGGCTTTGAGATACATGGATATTTTAACTTTTCAAGTTTAGAAGTTAAGAATATCAAATATGGGAGGTGCAATGAAATCCATGTGTGTGTATGGAAGTATTATGATTAGCAAAATAATGATCTTTAATTCTAGGTTGTTAGACCCAAATTAAGAGCACCAAGCTCTGATATTACTTGTATATCACCTAGAGGGGTGAATAGGTGATGTGCTAATCAAATGTAAAACAATGAGGAATTAAAACTTATTATGCAAACTAAAATTATCACACAATGTATAATCAAATAGTGAAGCCGAATTCCCGGTGAAGAGCTCTGAACTTCTCCTCAAGATTCCTCTAGATTAAGAGTTGAGATGCAACTATAGCTCTCTTGCTTAAATACTAGTATGAGCATAAACACAATATCAAGCATGTAAAGAATAAATAATAATAACAATGCAAGATATCAAACAACCTAAGCAAGTATATCCATTGAGCACAAATAATATCAAGCATATAAAGATATGGATAATTATGAGTATGCAAGATATAAACACAAGTGAGTTGATAGAGAGATGAGCAATCGCAAACACGAGAGATTTGTTTTGAGGTTCGAGCCACTTGCTCTACGTCTCTGCTTCATTGCAATGAAGGATTTCACTAGAATCGATCTTGCAAGAACACCTGGTGCCGCAACCCCTATAATGAGCTCCCTTAAGAACTCTTGGACCCACAAGTCCCTCACTTGTTCCCGCAAAAACAACACACTCGAACCTACAAGCTCGTCGAGGTCGCAACCTCTACAATTTCTCCAAATATAAAATTGGAACACTTGGTGATCACTTCTCTTGAACACCAAGGAACACTCTCACAAACAAGGATCCCTATAGGATGGATATAGCAATAGATAGCTCAAGCTTGTTTGAGAAAAAATAGATAGATTTAGAAGTGAAAAACTCAAGAAAATATTTTTGAAAACTCAAGAGAATCACTCTAGAAAAACTCTTTTTTGATATGAAAATAAAGCTCTAAAACTTGTTGAGAAACTTTGTGAAAGAGCTCTTGAAAATACTTGAAAAATCTTGCCCAAAAACTGGCCAAAAGACCCATTTATAAAGGCTATCAAAAACTAGCCGTTATGGGCTCAAGATGGCCTGTCAGTCGACTAGCCGGTTGACCGGCCAACGGTCATTTTTCAGACCGTTGGGGTTACTGGTAGACCGCCCGGTCGACCGCACCCAAGCCCAAAGAGTTACAACTCTCTGTCGGTCGACCGAACCAAGCCCGAGAGTGGGCTTGAGCCAGTCGATCTACCGGTCAATCGACGCACTTGGGCTCATGCATGTGTGCACGTCGGTCGACCGGTCAGTCGACCGAGCCAGCCTTCGGTTGACTGGTCGGTCGACCACAAGCAGCCCCAGAACACATTTTTAACATCTTTTTAAATACATTTTAAATACCATAAAATCTCCATAAAATTCATAAAAATAAGTTCATTGAATAATATGTAGCGCAAATATGTGTGATCAAAAATCAACACATATTATAAACATGTGAACTATTTTTGAGGCATAAAAATTTAAAGCTTAAAATAAACCTTATTTTCCAAAAACCAACTTCTAAATGGAAAACCAGTTTTTTCAAAACTTGTACAAATACAAAAAGATTATATTAAAACACATTTGAAGTATAGTGTGTATGGAAATGATCCAATACACATAGTAAGTGAAATATACTTATTTTTGACAATAAGCTCCAAAATAAGTTTTAATAAAAACAAAACTTAAATACATGATATAAACTCATCAAAATAAGTTATCTAAACAATATGAAGTAACAATATATATGGATGAAATCTAATATGCATATAAACCAGTGTAAACTTGTTTCGATGAATTCTATTCATGAAACTGAAAAACAAGTATGAATGATGCTAGATATGAATAGTAAGTGAAATAAAAATAAAAACACAAGTGCAAATAATTGAAATAGAGTAAGAGAAAAAGATAAAGAAATCGCAAACACAAGAGATTTGTTTCGAGATTCGAGCATCAAGCTCTACGTCTCCGCCTTCATCGCGTGAAGGATTTCACTATGCACTAAGGATCTTTTCACAAAGGAGCCTCCACAAAAGAACTACAAGGCCTACACAAGACTGGAGTACACAACTTCAATTTTCAATCTCTACACAAGAGGTAGCAAAAAGTCAATGAGGTTTATAAGCTCTTGGTGACCACAAAGATCACAAACAATCCCTTTCACAACTTCCTATAGTATTTGATGTGAGATGGAGCTCAAGTTTAATGCACCACGTACTTGTCGGTTTAATGCACCATGTATAAAGTTATCACAAATATTTTCTTCACCCGACAAACACGCGCGATATGCACAGGCTATGGCCATAAATAGCCCCGAGGTCCGGTCGACTGCTTGGTCGACCGACCTAGCCTAAAAACATAATTTTGGGTAAATTTTGAATTTAAACTTATTTTTAAATATTTTATAATAGTTAGAAAAATGTTTTGGTAATACGTAGACTTCGGGATACATGATAGAAATAGGATATATAATTTTGGAAAAAACATGGGACATGTATCAAATACCAAACTTTGATAAATACCAAAATGGAGAAGAAACTAGATATCAAAACTCGTATTTTGAAACCTTGTATTTTGTGTTTGTGACTTCTTGAGCATCAATTCTACACACTATACTTTAAACATACCATTTTTTTACATAGGTTCTACATGTCTTTAAGCAATCTTCTAGTAGGCTTCTCCAAAGAGTCAATCTTGATTGTCCTACCTCGAATCCCATCTTTGAGTGAACTTGAGACTTCAATACCTTCCTTTTGAGGAAGAAAACACTTTGAATCCTCTTGAACCCTAAAAAATACTTAAACACTTGAATCTGATTAGTACTAAATAACTACATAAGTTTTGTTATCATCAAAACAACAAACCGGTGATTGCAACCTTGGGCCAACATTAATGATTTTCGTTTGTTTATAAGTTATAGGTTTATAAAAGATCGTTATAGTTATGTTTAGCTTCTCTAAAAGACTCACAAGTGTTGAAGCTAACAACAAAGTGATCCAATAGCTCAAGCATCAAGAACACACATAGTACTTAAAGGTTGTAATCAAGTTCAAGAGATCAAGAGAGTTGCAAGATTGAAATAATTGAGAAAAAAATTATTTTTCTTTATTATACAATGTAAGATTTAGATTTGTCAAAACCAAGTTTAGAGGCTTGGATTGCTCAAGAGATTCACACACACACATATAAGAGAATTATTGTGTTTTGTTTTTAAATTCTTGAAAAGAATTTTGATAGTTTAGATCATTTTTAAAACGGTATTTTAATTTATAGTTTTTGAAAAGCATATCTGAAAAGAAATTTCAATATTTACAAAAACAAGTTAATCTTCTTTGTGTTAATCTAGGATCACACTTATTTAAGCTTCAAAAATATACATGATCTTTGTTTTGTAAAGAGATTTTAAAATACTTTAGTGAAAAACCAAAGAGTATTTCAAAACATTTTCTTGTATCAGTTTTGGCCCTTTGCAGGTTGATCGACTTGCAGAGCTATTTGCTCTAACGGTCGATCAAGCGCTCAACCGATTTTGCACAGACAAGCACAAGTGTAGCTCGTGCACATCAGTCGACCGCCCGGTCAACCGTGTGTAAGGGTAATGTTCTCTGTTTGTCAACATTAGCTAACCAACTGGTTGACCAACTAAGACATCAAAGTTCTCTGTTGGATTTGATCGACCACCCGATTAACCGCTATCCCCAATGGTCAGAAATATGACCTTTGACGAACGATCGATAGGCTTATTAATGCCTGATTAATCCCAAACTGTTATTAATTTGTATTTTTTAAGTTAATCTATAACGGCTATTTTGGGTTTCTCTCTTCTATTTTGACCCTCTATAAATAGAATACTGTAGAAAAACTCGTAGAATATTAATTAATGTTTTATTCAAGATTTCCAAGAGTTTTAATAAAGATTTTCAAAAGAAATCAACTTTAAGCCAAAATTCCAAATACAAGTTTTCTAGCTTTGTGATTTCAATCCAAATACTTCAAAGCTTTACTCACATACACAATTTCTGAGCTTCAAATTCCCTAAAATGGTTATAGGATTGCAATGTGAGTCTTTCGTATCTAGGAGAGATCACTTCCCTTCTTGCATTTAAAAGTTGTAGAGGTTGCATCCTCAAATGAGCCTGCGGGTTCAAAATTGTAGGTGTTGCGGCACCGAGTAAGAGGACTTGCGGGTTCGGTTATTCTTGCGAGAACGTGTAGAGTTGGTGATCTTGCGGGATCAAAGAATAGTGGGAATCCTTCATTGCGGTGAAGGCGGGGACGTAGAGCAGTGGCTCGAACCTCGAATATATTCTTGTATTTGCGATTGCCTTCTCTCTATTTCTCTACTCAACTCACTCCTCTAATATCTTGCATGCATCTATATTGTCTTAATTATCATATGCTAGATATATATTGTGATTTATTGTTTTGATTGTATGGATTGCTTCTATGGTCATTATATTGCTAGATTGCAGTAGTTGTTTAATTTCGCATTATTTGTCATAGTTTTTTAGTCATCACCTATTCACTCCCTCTAGGCGATTTCAATTAGTATCAGAGCCAAGTACTCTAGTTTTTTGGTTTAACCATCTTAGAGTGATCCTTGTTTGGCTGAAATATTTGTTGCTTATTCAATATATTTGCTTGCATTCATGGCATCACATGACTTCTATGGCATCAAGTCCCCACCCAAATTTGATGGTTTGAACTTTCTCATTTGAAAAGTGAAGATGATCTTATTTCTAAAGTCTTTAGGATTTAGGATCACAAAGGCCATCACTAAAGAGTTTGTAGAACCTTACAATGATGAGGATACATGATCCGAAGTCATCGCTAAGGACTATGAGGCCAATACTTAAGGCACAATATGCACTAACAGAAGCATTGAAAATGATGATCTTTCTCATGTTATAAATTATAAATTCACATTTGAGGTATGGAATGACTTGATCATAACGCATGAAGGTACCTCATACGTCAAGAGGTTTAAAAAAGATTTGCTTCGTTATCAATATAAGAACTTTTATATGACCCGAGGTCCCTCTTCGATATCTGCAACTGCCAGGTCCCTCTCCGACCCGAGGTCCCTCTCCGACATCTGCAACTGCCAGGCCCCTCTTTGACTTGTGGTCCTTCTCTAACACCCACAACTACCAGGTCCCTCTCCGACCACATCTATCTGGGATCATTCACCTGGATATTCAATTAGAACAAAACCATTTCACTAGTCGGAAGCCCCGACCCCCATAGCAAAGGCCCTCCGGTGGAGACTTCTGCCTCCACACTGAATACAACTCAACAGCAGGATTCCCCGATCACGGAGTCAATTATGCCTTCTGTAACACCCTGTTCCCGGAATACGTACTTAGACATGTATCCTGATTTTTCTATTATATTTTTTGATTTAATTTTGTATTTATTTTTATTTTATGATTATTTGTGCTATTGTTTTGTATTGGATCCAGATTCGTGGACTTGGAGTCAGTCCTAGTCTAAACCGAAGACCCGATCCTAGTATATTATTTGATTTGGTCTTTTTGATAGTCAAATTTGATCGATTTTAGTTTCAAATATTGTTTTCAATATTTTAAATTTTTCATGATTTTTTGAAAATTTTCAGAATTATTCTGCAAAATCTTCAAAACCAGTGTCGATCGGTATCGCTAACCAATTCTCGGATTTTTTTTAAATTTTCAAATAGAGTTGAATTTCTAGAAATAGCTTTCACATTACTTCTTAAAATCTTATTTTCTATCTACATGCATTTTTTTGGATTTTTTCTGAGTTTATCGAAAATCCACTGGTTTTGGTGTCGACTGGTATCGTCAGAATATTTCAGAATTTTTAATTTAAAAACTAAATTAAAATTCTTGAATTTGATTTCACCAAGCATATTAAAATAATATTTTCTATTTTTGAGAATTTTTGGGAGCATTTCTGAACCAGTCAAATTTTACCTATTATAATAATATATTTATATTAGTGTTTCTCCTTTTTCTTTCTTTCTTTTCTTCTTCTTCTTTCTTTGCCTTTTCCCTGGTCCCCACATGGGCCAGCTGCCCACTATCAGCCCCCCACCCCCATACCCTCTCACATCACATCTCTCTCTTTTTCTTTTTTATCTTATTTTCTCTTTTACATTTTTTCACACTTTCTCCTTTTTTTTCTCTTCCCTTCTCTCTCCTCTACTCCACCACCGGCGGCCTCCACTATCTGACCCACCGTTGGTGCCTCCCCTCTGGCGATTTCCTCCACCAACCACCCAAGGAACTTCCCTCTTCTCCTTCTTCATCACCTTCTATCTCTAACAACAACACCAACTCCAACAACATCATCATCTTCACCACCATTCACCACCATCACCTTCTTCCTTTACTTCCACCATGGTCGGCCACCACCACCACCTAGGGCTGGCCACCTTTCTCCCAAGTCCCCCTCTCCTCTTCTCCACCTCCGTCCTCTTTAATTAATACTCTTCTTCTCTAATTTTCACCAAAACCCATTACCACCATTTCCTTCTTCTTCTTCTTTAATTCACCATCAATCCACCTCCTCCTCTACTTCCAACCCCCTAACCACCATCTTCTCCTCCTCCTCTAACTCCCCATCACCACCATCTTCAACCAACACCAACACCACCAACCACCACCACCTCACCATCAACATTAACAACAATAACAACAAACACCATAACAACAAATCCATCCCCACCCCCTTCCTCCCCCGGGCCCAGGCCGCACCGCCCCCCTAGCCGCCGCTGGCGGCCAGCAACGCCGGCCATCCCCTCCTCTCCTCTTTTCACATCCTTCCTTCTTTCTTTCTTTTCTTCTTTCTTTCTTTTCCTTCTTTCCACTTTTACCACTCTTTCTTATTTTTCCTATTTACCCTTTCATTTATCCCCTATTTACCTCCTACTTTTCTAGCACAACTCCCCCTCTCCTTCCTACAACTCTCACTCTCTATCTCTTTCTCTTTAACTCTCTCTCGCCAATATCTCTCTCTCTTTTATTCTTTTCTCTCTCATCCCTCTCTCCTTTATAATTCTCTCTAAAAATTATATTTATATATTTTAATATGGATTGGTGGCGTGCACGTATTTCTGGTATTCTGAGATTTTATGCCATTTTTTGGTGATTTAGGCGAGTACCTTTTCTGGGATATGCTATTCTGGCTTTTATTACATGATGCATCGTTATGCGAGTTTATATATGATATGCGAGTGATTTTCTAATATTAACATGCTATATGAATACCTGTTGGCCATTATTATAACTCATTGGACTGGTATTATACTTGTAATGGGTATGCCTAGATACGCTCCCGCTTGGCTCGGCTTCGCATAGCTAATTAATAGATTAATCTATTGTTGCTATAAATATGGTTGTGAAGAGCTTGAAATGTTCAACTATATTGTTCTCCTGTATCATGTTATATGACCGGATAATTACCTAACATATAATGTTGTAACTCTGTATTCAACTCACCTGATACCGACATGTTAATTACCTGACACTATATGTTTATACTTGATACTTGATCCCTGACACTTGATATCTGACACCGGTAATTGACATGTTATCACTTAACACCTGATACCTGACACCTGATATATGACACCTGACGATTGATATGCTATCACTTAGTACTGATACACTTGTCCTGATGTTATGACACCTGATTAGATACTATTATACCTAACACCTGTATTACATTGCATTTCATGATTATCACTTTACGGGGACTTGACATGATTATTATACTGTTACCAGACATCCTGTGCTCCTGAACTCCTGTGCTACTGAACTCCTGTATTCCTGAACCTCTAGAACAGGGAGACTCCTGATACCATACTCCTTTTGATTCCCATAATTGACTAATCATGGATGTATGATTACTGTGCATTCGCTGTGGACAATATCACTGGACAATATATATAATAAAGTACTCAACTTACACTGGGATGGGGGAAACTGATGGATACCGGTATGATGTCATATTATAATGGTGAATATCTCTGAAGTATCATGTGGGGCGCGTAATGATAAGTCCCTAGAAGCAGTAGCCTGATCTCTGAAGTGTCGTGTGGGGCGCATAATGATAAGTCCCCGGAAGTTGTAGCCTGAATCCCTGAGCTGTAGTTCTGGGCAGAGGCGGGACCCACTATAAATATGAGCCATCAGATTTATCAGTTTTCGAGTAATAACTCGTCTTATTCATAAGTGGATGTATGTGCCGGTAACACATACCTAAACATATGGATCGGATGAATAACATAAGAATGTAACAACCAAATAATAATATTAGGAACATGTGATATTTGGTCTCTCCTTCGTTCGGATGCTGGTACACCCATATCAGACCGAGTGAGTTCTACTTGAGCTCAAACTCTAGTATGGACTATCAGTGATGGGTAACACTGGCAGGGGGATGATTAAAGATTAAAATATCAGACGGTACTGATGATTATTATTGAATAACTTAAATGCAACATACTAATTTACCCATGCATGTGACTTGCCCTGTTATTATGATTCAACAATTCATGTTGTATGACTTGAGCTGGACATTCTGTTTTACTATATATGATTTTAGATTATTATAGGATTTCCTAATCTCTTATTTACTGACTTGTACCGGCATTACATGTTTATGTGTATCTATGCTCTCGATACTGTTTTCTATGCATATTTTTCGATTCAGATTTATTGATATATATGTGTGTGTGTGTGTGTGTATTTTCTTGATTTCAGATTTACCATCGGTCCTCTGATTTTCATTTATATTACTGGTCATTGCCTATACCTGTATGCCTGAGCCACGTCACTTGATCATGTACACGTGTGACTGACTGAGCACGCCAACTAGCTTTATCTTACGTACTCGCTGGGTTGCTTTCTGACAACCTTAGATCCTCATGTTCAGATCCTAGAGTTTGGACCGTGGTGGCCTTGCTGTAGCTGATCAGAGTGCGCAGCGAAAGCGTAGATTAGCAGTGCTTGCTCAGACCCTCTTTCTTTCAGCCTCCCCTTGATCGGCTCGCGAGATTCTCATCTTACTACTCGTGAGTACTTTCCCGTCTTTTATATTGTACATCCTACTTTTGTGCTTCTTGGTGATCTTATATTCTTAAGATATTATATCTTGCCCTGTGATAACTATGTACTTGTGTTATTATTTCTAGAATGTATATTATCATTGTGCTTTCGTACTCTGATTCTTGCCTGTACTGATGCTTAGCGTATATGTGAGGGTATTTTCACCCTGCGTATATACGTTGCAGTAACGTCTCCATACCCATGGGATGGGCGTTACACCTTCAGATTATGTCACGTCTCACTTCCCAAAATACGCTAGAGTAGAGACGCGATGAGAGTATGTGATGCATATATGCAAGGAGAATACCCACATATATGCTCTAAGCCTAGTGTAACATGAATAAGCTATATAAATCTGCTATAATAAATTACGACCGCTACAACTATACATCATATATTCAATAACTGAATAATTGGATAATTAAAAGTAAATCACGAAATGAAGTCTACTAAATATTCTTGAGGTCAAACTAAGTCAACAAATACCGAAATCATAAGTAAAAGTGGGACATCATCAAATAACATGTAATCTAAAATTGTCTACATCTGATACTCAAGACCAACACTCAAATAATATAATCGGTGAATAAATCTTGAAATCCTTCATTCTAATAATCCAAAACCAACATTATAGTACACATCGATATCGAAGGTAAGATATTCACACATCTTATCATAATCCAACTATTATTGATTCCCATGTTAAAGTTATTAATATTCAATATGAAAAATATAAATCTCAGAACAACTCTAACTCTAGATAAATTTATATTTAGGGCCAAGTATAAGAAATCCATCCATGAGTTCAATTAATCGATATATCTTTTTTTTCTATTAATCTACCATAATCCTCAAAATCCTCTGAATTATCACCAAATATGGGAAATCAAAACTAATAAGTAATTCACATGAAGTCCATACTTGATCTAACTTTAAAACCATCAAGAACTCAAAGTACACTAAGGGGTTGTTTGTTTTGTCGTAAAAGGCCGTAAGTCGCAAGTGCACTTGCGACTTATAGTCATAACGGTGTTTGTTTCACCGCGTAAGTCGCAAGTTGCATTTGCACCCAAATTACGATCTACTTGGAATACAAACAGTTAATTTTGTGGTCATGCAAATCCCACTTGCAGCACAAACAGTTAAGTTTGTGGTCATACAAATTTGTATTGCTGACCATTAATTATAATTAGATTAAGTTTTTATTAGATTAATATTTTTATATTATAATTTTTAATTATTAGATTACATAATTATTAGATTAAAGTTTTTATTATTAATTCAATAATTTTTAATATTAGAATCATTTTATTACTATATTAATCTTTTTTATTACTAAATTAATGTATTATATTCCACTTAATTTTAATCCTAACTTTATTTATAGATTAGTAATAATTAATATAAGTTTAATAAGTTTTGATTATTAGATATTTTTTATTTTTTAGTATTTAATATATTTAATTTTTAGTATTTCCTGAGTTTTAATTTTTAATTTTTTATTTAATATATTATATTTTTAATTAATTTATTTTTATTTTAATTATTTAATACTTGTTTATTTTTAATTATTTAATAAATTTAATTTATTTATTAATATTTAATCTTTAATTGTTTTTACTTATTTAATATTAAATCTTTTTTATTTTTTAATTATATTTATTATTCTTACTTAAATTTAAATTTAATTAATTAATTTAATTATTATTTTTAATTATTTAATTTTTTTAATCACCAAACAGTTAATTTTATGCTCAACTTTCTCACTTACGACTTACATATTACGATAACCAAACACCGTAAAACACAATACATTTTTTCACTGACAACTTTGCATTACCAACCAAACACCGTAAAACTTACTTGCATGTAACTCATTTATAACTGTAAAAAAACTTGCGACTTACGATAATCAAACATACCCTAAGGTAAAAACCACCAAGACTCCAAAAATATCAAGACTCGAAAAATACTCAATAACTCTAAATATCACCAAACATATAAAGAAGAGTTATTTGGCAATCTACTCCTCATTGACTCATCAATTATTAGATAATTATCATGCAAGTTCTAATTTATCACAAACTCTCATACTATTCAAATGCTAGATCCATTACTAAACTCATAATAAAGAACTCATCTCTCACATGTAATAATAGGTCGAATACTACATTAACTCAGGTGAAATGATAGAGATAATCACTCAAATAAAATGATCAAATAAAGAAACATTCAAAGGTAAAATATATAATAATAACATAAAATATAAACACACACTAATATCACATGAAATGATACAAATAAACATACAAAATAAAATAAACAAATAAGATAAATACTCAATAGCATCACGTGAAATGATAAAATAATTCACATAATCAAAATAAACAAACAAAGCAAACACTCATTGATATCTCATGAAATGATACGAATAATCACAGAAATAAAATGAAATGCATGCATGGGGTTGCCCTCACTCTTGCTAGAGAGGTAGTAGGCGCGGTAGTAATGGTATTGCTCGGTTGGGGGTGTTTGTGAAATCACCTAGAGGGGGGTGAATAGGTGATGGCTATACTAAGTGACAAATAATGCGGATTAAAAACTTTTTAACAATAAGCAATAATTATAAAAAGACTTGAAAGAAATTAGACAAGTAATGTAGCAAGTAAAGAAGAGAGAGTTTAGAGAAAAGTGGACAATTGCAAACACGAAGATATGTTCCGAGGTTCGAGCCACTGCTCTACGTCCCCGCCTTCAACACGATGAAGGATTTTCACTATTGTTGATCCCACCGGATCGTCAATACAAGGACACACTTGTCCTCTCTCACGGTGCCGCAACACCAACTCGGAGCACACTAGCTCGCTTGAGGCCGATGCCTCTACAACTTCTCAAAATGAAGAACGGTGATCAACACTTGACCACAAACAATGGCTCACTTGCACAACCCTACAACCAAGATGAGGAGATGATAATTTTGGGATTGTGTAGTGCACAAAACTAGAAGAGAAGTAGAGGAATGCTTCAAGCTAAAAGGATTGGAAATTTTGGCCCAAAGAAAACTTTTTGCTAAAGGCTAAACTTTTGAAAACTTTTAGCTTTAACTTGTAAATCTTAATTATTTAGTTGTAGAACACTCCCTCTATTTATAGGGGATGAAAACTGGCTTACAAGGTCAAGAGAGTCGTTGGGGGGAAACCCACACAAAACAAGTCAGAAAAAATAGCTGTTGAAAACTGTCAGAAAAATCTGACTGCTGTCGGTCCAAACAGAGAGTGAGTCTCTCTGTCGGTCGACCGGTCCGGTCGACCGAGGAAAAACAGAGAGCACTGCATTGGTCTCGGTCGACCGATCGGTCGATCGATGTGCACACATGCACAAGGGTGCATGTCGGTCGACCACCCCCGTCGACCGACAGAGCAATTCAGCTCTGCCAGCGGTCGACCGTGCGGTCGACCGGACAAGGCCCAAAAACTGTTTTTCCAAAGGTTTTTTGAAGAAGGAAATTTTTGATAAAAAATTCTTTGGATGAGTAAATACAAAATAGAGTTCTATGGCTTATAAGAACCAGGGTGTGATCATAGATCAACACCAAAAAGATTTGAACTTTATTTTGATAAAAAATCCTTTCTAAACAAAAACGGTTTTTCTAAAAACTTATTTTTCCGAAAATGATTTTTCCAAACTTTATTTTTCCAAAAGTAGGTTAGAAATTTTGTTATAAAAATTTGTTTGTAAGCATGAAGCAATATCAAATGTGTGTGTGACAATCCCAAAGTTATCTACCTCTATCATCTCAGTTTGACAAAATATACTAAAAATCCTAACCAAAAAATGGAAAATACAAATCTTGTATAGTCTTCAACTTGTTTGATCCTGGAGCTCTCCTATTGTGCTGGGCTCTGAGATCCAAATCTTTGCGGCTTCCAAATGTGTGAGTCTTGTGTTGGAGCCGTCAAACAACCTATGATTTTTAACCTGAAACTCATTTAAACAAAATTGTTAAAACATAACTATATATGTTTTGTTATCATTAAAACTTTGGGCTAATGGCCTTTGGGCCAACAATCTCCCCCTTTTGATGATGACAAAACATATAGAGTTATTACAAATATTTTGGGTGGAGACTTCAAGTGAAGCTCCCCCTTAACACATGCATATAAACTAATCTGATAAAGAGATATGAAAATGACACATGCACATATATAGGATATGAAAATGACACATATGCCAACCATCCATGCATACCAAAAATATAGAATATAGAAGTGTATGCATACATGGTTACCTCCATCCATCCAGAAATACCTCCGTCCTCCAAAATAGGTGATTGGGTCAATAAAAGTATAAACACAATATACAACCAATCACATATGCCACATGGAGATAGAGAACATAACTGCCATAACATAGCCATAATATAGTAAAAACAATGTTTATACAGATAAGAGGTTCATGCCAACCTCAAAATCATAATACATGTCCACATGTCCACAAACACCAAATCAAACACAAATATGTCCAAATACATGTAGAACAACCCAAAATAACACATATAAATAACACATAACTCTCTAAATACTCTCCCCCTTTTTGACATCATCAAAAAGGTCACTCCTCATCAGAATCAGAATCCTGTGTAGTAGATGGCGGTGGAGGAGCCGAAGGAGTCCTGGCGGGAAATGGAGGACCAGTAGGAGGAAGTGACCTAGAACCAGCTGAAGGAAGAGGAACCGGCCAGTTATTCTTCTGATAAATGCCGCCGAGAAATGTCTCCAAATAGCGCATGGAGTCACAGATGTAGCTGAGATCATGCTCCAAATGCTGCTCCATCCGCTGATAATGTGCGGACATCTCAGCAAAAATCTGCTGGCGATGCGCAGTCATCTCAGCAGAAATCTGCTCGTGGTGCTCCCGAATCTGAGTAGATAAGGCAGTATAGGGATCGGAGGGAGCAGAAGAGCCAGAAGAGGATCCAGGGACAGGAACAGCAGGAAAGAAAGGTTGCGGCTGAGGAGCAGGAGGACGCTCCCTAGCACGCATCCTCTTGAGGAGGGTGCTGTTAAGGTCAACTGACAGTTCAACTGATCGTTCAGCGAAAGATTAAAGTTTAGTTGCTTCAGCAAATGAGTAATGATCATCCCAAAAGGCAAGTGCCAGTTTGGGACAAGGAGGTGCTCAGAAGTCATGTAACTGATGATGAGTTTTGGAATATTAATTCTAATGCCTCGCAGAAGGCAGTAGATGATAAGAGGAACAGAACCCCTAGCATGACTATACTCTCCTAATTTTGGTAGGAGGTTATAGAAAATGATCTTAGCCAGGGCTTGGGCGGTGAGAGTGTAATACTTCACCTCCTCGTTCCTAACTAAGTCCGGGTTATCATCACCATGAAGCAAAGTGGAGGCGGTGTGGGCAGACTCACTGTCAGGATAGACAAAATCATGTAGATCAAGATTATAGATGTCTTCACCCTCGCAGGAGAGGTGAAGATGATGTGCAAATTTTTGGAGGGAGATGTCAATATCTCTACCCAATACTCTGGATCTCACTTGGTTAGACTCAAAAGTAAGATTTGAGTAGAAATACTGTACTATGGAAGGG
The DNA here is from genome assembly GCA_038442645.1 of Agave tequilana. NCBI lineage: Eukaryota > Viridiplantae > Streptophyta > Magnoliopsida > Asparagales > Asparagaceae > Agave > Agave tequilana. Next base: position 17,383 of record JAVJIF010030657.1, read on the forward strand.
TAAACAAGTTCCCTAATAGATAGAAAATATTCTAAGGAACTAGTTCTCAAAATGGAGGCTAGATTCAGATGCTCAAAGTCATTAAATACAACTGATCTCCCAGAGATAATATTTTTAGTGGAAATTACAATATATTTATATGAAGCATGTTGTGAAACAAAGGGGAGGATTGAGATGAGGGTTGAGTGCTTTTACCCTTCTCAGATCGAGTTCTCTTGGACATGGTGAAGAGATAATCAAGGCTAAAGCTAGATCTAAGCAAAAGATATGAAATTAAAACAAAGAAAAAGGATCAAAGAAAGAAATTATACCTTGAAAAACAATGGAGAAACCCAAGAAATCCACAAGGAAAAAGTAGATCCGAAGCCTGAAATTGCGAATCCTAAATTTTTAGGAATTGATTTTGAGTTTTGGAGAGTGAGAGAGGGATTGGATGTGATTTAGGGTTGAGAGAGATGAGATAGGAGAGGGTGGAGGCGGATGAAATGAGGGAGAGAGAGTTTAGGGCTTTAAATAGAAACGGGTAAAAAACAGCAGACCCGTCGCCCCGGTCGACCGGGCCGGTCGACAGGGAGAAACTGAGACCAAAGTCTCTTTCAGTCAGTCGACCGCCCGGTCGACCGGCTACGGGAGAAATAAAAAATTAATATACCAGGCTAGGTCGGTCGACCGGGCCTATGCCAGGCCAGATCGGTCGACCGGGCCGGTCGACCGGTCATGCCCAGAAAACAAAGAACAAGGCAGTTTTGAAAAATTTTGTTTTAATTTAATATCCTTTAAACCACACAAGTATCATAAAAATGATGTTAAAATACTTTAAATCTTTCTTGGCATGAAAAACAACAAAAATATGTTTATTTATCATTTAATATTTATTTTATTTATTAATAAAGCGATAAATAAGAGATGTTAAAGCTGAATACCCCGTTAAGGGTTCTGAACTTCTCCTCGTCATTCCTTTAGATAAGAGTTGAGGCGCGCAATTGCCATCTCTATTTATTTGCTTAATTTGTTTTAAAAAAATCTTTATTTTGACAAAATTCATATAAAACATTTAACAAAATCTTGATATGTGGACAAATATCATATGGCAAAGAAACATGAATATATTCTCAATCATGGCAAAGGTACAAACAAAATAGAAATGCAGTTTACATATGGCATAATATCAAAAAGTATAACTAGCAATCCTATGTATATAAAAAGAAATATTTATGTGGAGAAGTTACCAAACCATAGGCATTCTCCAAAAAAATGGGTGCCTCTACGATAGTGATGCAAGCGACGATGTGTTCGTTGAGCGTTGATGCATCCACCACCCGGGCACCATCTCCCCCAAGTCTTGGAGGAGGATGACCCACCTGCATTAATTGAGTTTGGTGTGTCTTTTGGTACCCAAATCTTTTTGGGTCCTATAGCGTTAGTGTTTTCTCGAACCCAAATATTTTTATTTAATAAGTTTAGCTTAGCATAGCAAAATTTAGCTAAATGGCCTTTGCAGCCACAATGTGCACAAGTATAAATTCTACCATACATGAATGCATGCTTGTGCGTATGTGCATGTTTGTGTGAGTTTGAAGCATGATGATGATGAGTGTGTTTCCCTTGGGATATTCCTTTAGGAAACCTAGATGCAAGTTTAGTCATGTCAAAAGCATATTTCTTTAAAGTTGTATCCAAAACTTCAACTCGTTTTTGGATCTCTAAAATTTGTTTTTGTTACAAGTAGAAATAGGGCTTTTTCCATTACAAGATGTTTTATATTTTTCAAAATCCTTTTTCATCTTATCAAAAGAATTTGCTAATTTATTTTTCTCTTTTAAAACAAGTTCAAATTTACTTTTTAATGAATCATTTTCCTTTTTCAATTTTTTATTTTGAGCCTGAGAAATTTCATATCTACTTTGTAATTCTTCAAAGAAATGTGCAAGTTCATCCATAGTTAAGTCTTCATCATCTAGAGAGTTTTCTAGACATACCTTGGTAGCATCCTCGCCATGTACCATGAAGCACATGTGAGCGGCGTCGATCTCCTTTTCGTATTCCGACTCCGAATCATCCCATGTGGCCACCATCGCCTTTTTCTTCTTTTGCCCATTCTTGGAGGTAGTAGCTTGTAGAGAGGGGCAATCGACAATTAAGTGTCCCGTCTTCTTGAAATGAAAACACGGACCCGGTTCCTCTCTCTTCCTTTCATATCTTCCTTGAGGTTTCCCTCTTCGGAAGTTGCTTTGTCTACCCTTTTTATAGAACATTTTGTCCACCTTTCTTATGAGCATGGCAAAGTCTTCATCGTAGTCTTCTGATGAATCCTCTTCATCATGGGTGGATGGAACGACTTTGAAAGTAAGGGCTTTCTTCTTTGGTGCCTCCCTTTCTTCTCTTACTTTCATCTCCATCTCATGGGTTTTGAGATTGCCGATGAAGCCAGAGAAGCCCATCTCCTCCCTATCATTTAGCTCCTTGAGGGTGGTTGCCTTGACTTCCCAAGACTTGGGAAGAGCACTAATGACCTTCCGGATCTTTTGGTCATTATCGATGGTGTCACCTAAAGAAGATAGAGCATTAGTGATTTTGGTAAAACGGATGAGCATATCATCTATGCATTCATTTTCAAGCATATAAAAATTATCATATTGAGAACGGAGCAAGTCAATTTTAGATCTCTTGACTTGAGACGTTCCCTCATGAGTCACAATAAGAACATTCCAAACTTCAAAAGCAGATTTACAGTTAATGATGCGTGAATGATCATCTTCAATTAAAGCTTGGGTGAGTGCATATTGGGCTCTAGCATTTGCTTCATAGTCCTTAGTGGTGTCTTCGGATCATGTTTTCTCATCAGTGAGAGGTTCACTAAATTCTTTGGTGATGGACCTAGCAACTCTAACTCCTCGGGATTTTAAGAAAAGGTTCATTTTGACCTTCCAAATAGGGAAGTTCAATCCATCAAATTTAGGTGGGGACTTGATGCTAGAAAAGTCAACAGATACCATGAATACAAGTATAATGCACAACAAATAAAAATGCAACAAATAGATATAGCCAAAAGTGAGGATCTCCCTAAGGTGGTTAAACCAAATGCTAGGGTTAGACTTTGATACCAATTGAAATCACCTAGAAGAGGGGTGAATAGGTGATGGCTATACTAAGTGACAAATAATGCGGATTAAAAACTTTTTAACAATAAGCAACAATTATAAAAAGACTTGCAAGAAATTAGACAAGTAATGTAGCAAGTAAAGGAGAGAGAGAGAGAGTTTAGAGAAAAGTGGACAATCGCAAACACGAAGATATGTTCCGAGGTTCGAGCCACTGCTCTACGTCCCCGCCTTCAACACGATGAAGGATTTTCACTATTGTTGATCCTACCGGATCGTCAATACAAGGATACACTTGTCCTCTCTCACAGTGCCGCAACACCAATTCAGAGCACACTAACTCGCTTGAGGCCGATACCTCTACAACTTCTCAAAATGAAGAACGGTGATCAACACTTGACCACAAACAATGGCTCACTTGCACAACCCTACAACCAAGATGAGGAGATGATAATTTTGGGATTGTGTAGCGCACAAAACTAGAAGATAAGTAGAGGAATGCTTCAAGCTAAAAGGATTGGAAATTTTGGCCCAAAGAAAACTTTTTGCTAAAGGCTAAACTTTTGAAAACTTTTAGCTTTAACTTGTAAATCTTAATTATTTAGTTGTAGAACACTCCCTCTATTTATAGGGGATGAAAACTAGCTTACAAAGGTCAAGAGAGTCGTTGGGGGAAACCCAACACAAAACAAGTCAGAAAAAATAGCTGTTGGAAAACTGTCAAAAAAATCTGACTGCTGTCGGTCGACCGGGTCGGTCGACTGCCAACAGTCGGATTTCTGACCATTGGGAAGACGGTCGACCGGGACGGTCGACCGAAGTCCCAAACAGAGAGCGAGTCTCTCTGTCGGTCGACCGATCCGGTCGACCGAGGAAAAATAGAGAGCACTGCATTGCTCTCGGTCGACCAGTCGGTCGACCGATGTGCACACATGCACAAGGGTGCATGTCGGTCAATCGCCCCGGTCGACCGACAGAGCAATTCAGCTCTGCCAGCGGTCGACCGCACGGTCGACCGGACAAGGCCCAAAAACTGTTTTTCCAAAGGTTTTTTTGAAGAAGGAAATTTTTGATAAAAATTCTTTGGATGAGTAAATACAAAATAGAGTTCTATGGCTTATAAGAACCAGGGTGTGATCATAGATCAACACCAAAAAGATTTGAACTTTATTTTGATAAAAAATCCTTTCTAAACAAAAATGGTTTTTCTAAAAACTTTTTTTTTCGAAAATGATTTTTCCAAACTTTGTTTTCCCAAAAGTAGGTTAGAAATTTTGTTATAAAAATTTGTTTGTAAGCATGAAGCAATATCAAATGTGTGTGTGTGACAATCCCAAAGTTATCTACCTCTATCATCTCGGTTTTGACAAAATATACTAAAAATCCTAACCAAAAAATGGAAAATACAAATCTTGTATAGTCTTCAACTTGTTTGATCCTGGAGCTCTCCTATTGTGCTGGGCTCTGGGATCCAAATCTTTGCGGCTTCCAAATGTGTGAGTCTTGTGTTGGAGCCGTCAAACAACCTATGATTTTTAGCCTGAAACTCATTTAAACAAAATTGTTAAAACATAACTATATATGTTTTGTTATCATCAAAACTTCGGGCTAATGGCCTTTGGGCCAACAGTTTGCGGGTGGTGGAAGGTGGCAGCGAGGAGGAGCTCGGCGGAGGCATGTGGTGGTTGTTTGGTCAGAAAAGTGGGTCAATGTAAAGTTTCTTTGAGTGGCTGAAAAGTCACAATGGAATGACTCTAATTACAAAAGAGGGGAGAAGAACTGGTTCTCCCTTTTATTTAAGGCTAGGTCTTCATGTGGTGATGGAGAGTGATTCTTGTTCTCTATTGATCGGCTGACTGTCAAGCTTCTTTTCAGGATGCTCTCAAAGATCAACCCGAAGGGAGCTCTGTTTTTAACGCATTAAGTGTTTAGAGTCCACTGATTACTCATTTTCTCCCTCTCTCCAAAAAGCAGGAAGCTTTTAGCTTGAGAATTCTCAGCTCTCAATCTCAAAAAGTCTCTCCTTATTCATAGCTCCTCAGGCTATTTATAGGGAGTTATAGGGGTATTATTGTCCCCTAAAATCCCTCCATAGTGGGGATTAACTCTCACATTACGTGGAGAGTTAATTAAGCCAGTAATGGGGGTAAGTTACAAAAGAAACGTGGGTCTCGCGCTAGATGTAGACCTTGTTTTGCTTGTTGTAGAGGCGGGCATCTCAGTTAGAATGCGGAGTTGCTCAGACCCGTATTTAAAGTGAGACGCAGGGTTTCTTAGACCCGCGTCTGAAGTGGAGCACCGAGTTGCTCAGACCTGTACTTGAGATAGGACGTGGGATTGCTCTAACCCTATGTGAGACACAGAGTTTCTCAGACTCGCATTGGACGGGACGCAGAGTTATTCAGACTCACATTGAATGCGAGTTTACTCAAGCCCACGTCTAAAGTCTCCGTGCTTTTGTGGATGCGAGATCCACATTTTAGTTTGAAACACGATCTTCGCATTGAAGTGAGATTCGCGTCTGATGACTTGTCCTTAGTAATTTTTGGACAGCCTATAGAACCCCCTCTAAAGTTTTGACACTCTGTGGTTGACTAGGATGGGTTTTGAAACACTTTGGACTTCAGTTGATTTTAGGCTTCCCATAATTAGACTGGTAATCTTTCGAGATGCCCTGAGCTTGATCCTGTCTGGATTGTGGTCTTCGTGAGTGTACCATTGAACTGCTTGAAGTCTCCAGGAAAGATCGTTACAAGTATCTTACAAACTCAGTCTAGCACTTGTTATGAGCTCTGGTTTGTTTGTTGGTGTACTATCGAATCAGTAGAGTTGCGGTTACTTTTTCCAGTGTACTATTGAGTTGATTGTAGAAGCAAGGACATACTCCTTGTATGTGAGAGAACGCAGCCCTCATAGACACGGTTGTCATACTGATCAAGTGAAGACACGAACTTCAACGAAGAAGAGACTCGACTCTCAATTGTTGTAGAGATGTGAATCTCAATGTCGTAGGGATGCGGCCCTTAATTGTTGTGGGGACGCGGCCCTCAATTATTATAGAGACGCGGATTTTAAAACACGAAGATCATGTTAAATGCTTTCAGATGCGGACGCCGCATTGGACGTGTGTCTGGCTCGGATTGAGCTCCAGATAAGCCATGAGTATCTCAGCCACTGAAAGGTTTATAAAAGACCCGGGTCTTTTAACAGTCAATTCACTTTGACTGTTCATCATTTTCAATCAAAGCCGTGTCTAAAGCTCTCAAGCTTTCTCAAAACCCATAAAGCTCCGAGCTTTTTTCGAACTTTTCGAAGATTTCACAGTTGTGATGGTTCCAAAACCCAAGCAAACAGCTGCTTCTTCGAGCGTCGCCGCTGCGCCTACCACCATGGGTGATTCTTCTTCTCAGGAAGCCCCATTTCTGGTAAGTGGAATGGCTTTCGCCTTTGAGAACACGAAGAGGCTTTGTCCTCTTAACTTTTTTTTGAAGTTTCAAAAACTTCTGTTGAAGTTGATCAGTTAACGCGGATCTTACAGGTTTGCATTTGATTTGTGAACGCGGTCCTCGCGTTGATGAGCAGAACGCGGATCTGGCTTCGGGACTCAAAGGCCGCTAAGAGTTTTTTGGGTGCGAATGTCCTTTAAACTCAAATAGCGTGTTAGACACGTGTCTTTCTTAGACTGAATTTGAGATTCGTGCCACGAATTAAGGGCATTAAGGGGCCTTTAAGAAGAGCTTTGAGATTTACACCGTTAATTAAGACATTTTGAGAGCCTATGTAAAGGCTTAGGATCTCTTAACAGTCATTCATTTTGACTATCTTCTTCCTCAGGCCTGTATCTAAAGAACTTTCAAAGTTCTGGAGTCTTCAGAAGAATCCAAAACTTTAATGCTTTTTTGCAATCTTCTTCAAGGATCATCACTATCAAATGATCTCAAAGTCAAAAAGCATCGTTTCTTCTTCTAGCACCATTGTTGTCGCACCCTAATGGATGGAACTCTTCCTAAAATGGCCCTTTCTTTAGGTAGGAAATGGCTTTCGCTATTGTTGCACATGGCGAGACACTATCTTCTTGAAGCTTTTCTATTGTTGACCATGAAGAGACACTGTCTCTTAACTTCTTTTTGAAGTTTTCAAAGTTTCTTTTGAAGTTGGACAGTGAATTAAGATTCACGATTCATGTTTGATTTGCAAATGCGACTCTCGTGTTGATGACCAGAACGCGAATTTGGTGATCTTTAAATTCTGGTCTTGTTGATGTGATTTTCGCGCCCTAGCGAATTGTGATTTTAGACGCGAGCGTAGCCACCTTCGCATTTTTGAGATCTTAAATGCGGGTCTCGTTCATAAGATTCGCGTTTGAGCCTCAAAACTTAGAAAATTTTCTAAATCTAGAGTTCAGACGCGAGCTTCATGTGAGCCTCGCGTTTCAATCATTGGATGCGGGTCTCATGTTAAGCCCCACACTCAATATCTTGGCATGTTTTTTTTAAATTAACCCCGGATTCTTCTTTTTGTAGGCCTCAGCTATATTAAGGGTGTTGGCTCTACTGTCCTCTTCAACCTGTGGAAGGCAATCACTGCATTCATTGAAGTAAACATGAAACGACAAGTTCATTCGATCGACAACCACTCAGAAAGTCAAAGTTTCTTTTTGGAGATGGTATCAAAGAGGGCGAGGGGGATCTGTATGATGAAGATAAAAACTGGCTTGGTCAGTTCCCGACCTCCCTGAAGCATTATTACTTTGCACCCGAGTAATATTAGACATGATGCACCAGTATGGTCTCGGATCCTCCCTTCACTAGTCTTGTTCAAGGAAGCAATCACAACGAGCATGATGCATTTGAAGGTCACGAGAAAGGGGATGTCACCGGTAAGGTCACGGATCCTCCCTTTACCAATCTAGTTCAAAAAAGTGACAGCGACGGAGAACCAATGCTCATTGGATGACTTTCTGATGACATATTCTTCCATTAAGCGAAGGATTACGGCCTTGTGAGAGAGGAGGCCTTTCACACCAGATTGCATTTCGACCTCGAGAAACACCATTGTTCTCAAGAGGAGAGAAAATGGATCTATCGTTCTGCATGTAGAACAATCCGATTATGAAGCCAATTTCAACTGAAGAGGTTTTCATCAGAAGAAGAGTTATAGGTTCAAGCTCTAGCTATGGTCGAAAGGGCACGCCAAAGTATATTTAGCGCTTCAAGGACCAAATAAAGTCTCTCGCTGAGCGAGAATAACTTTTTGTTCCTTTTTTTTAACACTCCATCTTGTTTAAACAAGAGAGTATCTATATCACTTTTTAATTTTGATATAAATAAAAGTGATAATTTTGTCTTCATATTGTCTTAACGTTCTTCTTGTGTTTGAAAATCAGACAAATGAAAGTGATTCCCTTTGATTGCTAGAGGTGTATTAACATAACAACTCAAAGTTTAGAAATTCCGTTAAGGAATTTGAAAAGGTTACTGTAAAGGTGTGATGCTAACTTGACAGGAATTGAATTCATGATTTGAACGAATTTTATGGACTTGCTATCCTATTGATGAGAATAACAAGTGGAGTTAAATTCACTGGAGATTTATGGAGATTTTTACCGTCAGAGATGTAATATTAACATGATGGGTTAAGATTTACAATTGAAAGCAAATTGAATTGTCAGAGGTATGATATTAACTTGATAAGGAGGTGATTGCTAGAGGTGTGATATTTAACTTAGCACCAAAGATATTCTCATTTTTATTGAGAAAAACTGAGAGAGTCATTATCATAGGTCTAGTGTTAACTTGGCAGCGAAGTGAATGCTAGAGGTGTGATATTAACTTTGACATTTCAGCTTCGATAAGAAAGCTCAAGGGAGGATCATTGTCATCGGTACAGTATTTAACTTAACAATGAAATGGATATTAGAGGTGTGATATTTAACTTAGCATCGAATGTCTCATTTTCGGTGGAAAAATCGAGAGAATCACTGTCACAGGTGTAGTGTTAACTTGATAGGAATTTATATTGTGATATGAGCAAGTTGATCAAAGGTATGATTTTTAACTTGACCGAGAGATTTTACGCTTTGAGCAATTTAGTGGACTTGTCATTCTATCGAAGATAAGTTGAAATTTTAAGCGCTGGGGATATTGAAGGAAATCACTGTTAGAGGTATAATGTTAACTTAACAGTGATTTCGATTGCGATATAAGCAGTCTTGGTTAGAGGTGTGGTATTTAACTTAACAGAGGAATTTTGCGGTTTTAGCAATTTAGTGGACTTGTCATTCTATTGAAAAGAATTGACAAGTTGAAATTTTATCCACTAGGGATATTGAAGGAAATCATTGTTAGGGATATAGTGTTAACTTAACAGTGAGGTATGCCAGCGGTATAATATTATCTTGACATGTTTGATTTATGATTATTTCACTGGGAAAACAATTATAACTTTTTGAGATCTTACCATTCCATGGACAGGAATTGGTAAGGGATTTTAGAGGAGAAAGCGGGATCAGGTCCCTCAGGATTTTTAGCAAACCCTCAGCTACCAACAGATTTGTTATGCCTTTACCATCTACCATTTGAGTTGGGCTAGCCATGCTATTTCTCTCAACATGATAAGTTATTGGGGATTTTCGTTGGACTTAAATGCCAACTACTTCCTCTATCCTTTAGCCGTCCGAGGCGTTGAATGTGCGTAGACATACTAGAGAAGAGTGATAAGGCTAAAACTTGACATTTTGCCTTTGTCGTTTCTTCAATGTTTACATTATGCATTATGGTGTAACTAATGTTCGGTTGGTTCAGCGTCGATCGACCGCGAAGTGATCTGTTGAAGGAAGAAGCTCTTCGTTGGTGCTCTTCTAAACATCTTGGATCTTGAAGTTTTGATTAGAAGTGTAGTGTTAACCTGATCATGAGAAAAGTGACAAAATTAAAACTGAAGTTTCGCACTTTGTCTCTTCAGTATTAACATCATACATCATGATGTCAACAATGTTCGGTCGGTTCGGCATCGATCGACCATAATGTGATCCGTTAAAGAAAGAAGCTCTTCTTTGGCGCTCTTCCAAACATCTTGGATCCTGAAGCTTTGATCAGAGGTATAGTGTTAACTTGATAATGGTAAGGGCGACAAGGCTAAAACTACAGTTTCGCACTTTATCTCTCTAATATTAACATCATGCATCGTAATGTCAATAATGTTCAATCGGTTCGGCGTCGATCGACCGTAATGTGATCCGTTGAAGAAAGAAGCTCTTCTTTGGTGCTCTTCCAAACATCTTAGATCCTGAAGCTTTGATCAGAGGTGCAGTGTTAACCTGATCATGAGAAGATCTCTGTTAAGGATAGTACTTCTTCAAGAACCTGTCATTGATAGGCATCATGAGCGTATCGCTGTCTGGAGTTATGAGGAAGTATGCTCCATTTGAGTAGACTGACTCTACTATAAACGGTCATTCCCATTTGGGTTGAACCTTTTTTTTGTCTTATGTGTCATAACCATGGCTCCTCTGACTGCTAAGACAAGGTCGCGTTTCTTGAAAATTCGTTCTCTGACTTTCTTATTGAAGACTCTAAAAATCCGAGCTTGATAGAGCTCGATTTGTTGTTGAGTTTGCAGACATTTGTTGTCAAAAGCTTCCAACTCCTGGAGGCACGATCAATGCTTTTCCTTGTCTGCCATCTTGGTTGTCAAGGCAACTCGCAGAGATGGGATCTAGATCTCTAATGGGAGTACAACTTCACATTCGTACACTAAAAAAAATAACGTGGCTTTTGTTAGGGTTCTTACCGTTGCGCGGTAAGCCCATAGACATTCACCAAATTTGTCGCCCCAGTTATGTTGACTTTTCGAGACGAATTTTTTGAGAAGCTTTCCAATAGTCTTGTTGAAGGCTTCTACGCGGCCATTAGCGGCTGGATTGTATGTCATTGATGACACACTTTGGATTCTGAATTTTTTACAGAACCTTGGATGCTTCGCTGATGAATTGGGGCCCATTGTTGTGAACGATTTGTCGGGGCACACCAAAGCGATAGAGCACGTGATGCTTGATGAACTTGATCACGTTTGGTAGCTTTACTTCCTTCAGGGGAACAGCTTTTGTCCATTTTGAGAAGTAATCTGTTGTGGCCAAGATGAAGCAGTGTCCTCTGGATGTTAGAGGGCCGATGGGTCCAATAACATCCATTCCCCACATCTCAAATGGCAATGAAGAGGATGTTGGATGAAGATTCCAGGTGCTTGATGGACAAAGTCACTGTGGATGTGACATGCATGGCATCACTTAGCATAAGCGAGGCGTCAGGGATCATCTTCAGCCAATAGTAGCCAATCTTCTAAGCCTGTCTCCGAGCTTAGGTCCAAGTTGGTAAGCTCCACACATACCGTTATGAGATTCTTTGAGTGCCTCCTGTGTCTCTTTATGTAAAAGGCGTCAGAGTAGGATTCCATCATACGATCGGTGATACAATGTTTGCATGATCGCATTGCAATCGAATCGAGAGGCTTTCCTTCTGATGATAGCAGCCTCCTTGGGATCATCAGGCAATATGGCACATAAGACTAAGTCGATGTAAAGGAATCGCCAATCCCTAGGTTTGAGACTTGTCAAAGTCTCAAGAACCTCTTTGACTTGAAGATCTCTTTTTGGAGTTTTATTGTCTTCAACGACGAATTTGCTATAGAATAATTTATGACTGTAGACAAGTACTCTCTCTATGGCTCCGGTTAGAAGGGCTAATGAAGTAATGAGGTATGCCAATGCGTCTGCATGTGTATTTTGCTGACGTGATCATGGTCAATGTAAAAGTTTTCAAACTTCTCTACCATGAAAACTGTCACGTTGTGATAGGGCACCAAGTCTTTTTGTCAGACTTCGTACTCCCCGCGAACTTGGTTCACGATGAGTTTTGAATCACCGTATGCTTCGAGATTTTTGACTCCAATCTCTTCAGCAAGTTGCATCTCGATCAAGAAAGTATTGTATTCCAAGACATTGTTGGAACATGACTTAGTTAACGAGAATGCACGAGGGATCACATAGTTATGTGGGGAGATAAGCACTACCCCCACACCTGCGATGCTATTTCCCCCAGGGTCCATCTTTGATGCTCCATCGAAGAATAGTTGCCACACTTGCTCTTCTGAGTAGTCATCGATCAAGTTAATTTCTATAATCTCATCTGGGAGATCATCATAAAGTTTTGAAGTTTCTGAAGCTAGATGATCATCCAAGAAATCTGCCACAGCTTGCCTTTTGACTGTCTTTTGTTGCATGAATTGCATTTCATATTGTGAGAGCAATATAGCTCATTTTCCTAGTCTGCAGTTCATCGAAGATGGTCTCATCATGAGCAATCGCAAAAGATTAACTCTGGAGATGACTTGAATGCATTGCCCCACGAGGTAATGTCGCATCTTCTGGACAGCAAAGACCAATGCTAAGCATTCCTTTTCGATTGGGTTGTAAAAGTGCTTCGCCCTAATTATTGATCTACTTAAATAGTAGATCGTCTGTTCGTGATTTTGATCATTGTTCTAGGCAAATAAAGCTCCCAAGGAATGATCCATCACGCGAACATATAGCAGGAAAGGTTTTCCTGATACTGGAGCTACCAGAACGGGTGGGTGTGTGAGATATTCCTTGATCTCCTCGAATGCTTCTTGGCAAGCATTATCCCAAATGAATGAGACTCCCTTCTTCATTAATTTAGTGAAGGGCTGGCATCGTCCTAAGAGATTCGATATAAATCTCTGGATGTACGCCAGTCATCCCTGTAAACTGTTGAGTTCTTTGAAATTTCTCGGAGGTTGCATCTCTCAGAAGGCATGAATCTGCTCTGGATCGAGGTGAACTCTTTTAGATGTAACAATAAATCCAAGAAATTTGCCATTGACTACCCCCAGGAATATAGTTGGGCTCATCTTCAACTGGTGAGCCTGGATGATGTCAAAATCTCTTTTCAGGTCTGCAAGATAATCGCCTTTGTCGCGACTTTTCACGGCGATATCATCGACAAGCATTCTACGGTCTTGTGTATATGCTCATGGAAGATCGCAATCATGGCGCGTTGATATGTCGCACCAGTATTTTTCAAACCAAAGAGCATTACTGTATAGCAGTGTCTCCCAAAGACGTCCTGAAAGATGTGTGCTTTTCATCTTCAGGGTACATCTTTATTTAGTTGTATCCTAAGAAGTCATCCATGAAAGACGTCCTCTTAAAACCACATGTGTTATCGATCATGACATTCGTGATCGGGAGAGAGAATTCGTCGTCAAGACAAGCAGCATTTAGATCGTGGTAGTCGATGCAAATCGGGATCTTTCCATTCTTCTTGGGAACGGGCACAATATTGGCCATCCAATCTGGATGTTGCTCTTCCCTAACGAAATTAGAGTCTATGAGCTTCTTGACTTTTGATTCGATTGCTTCCATGAGCTCGAGACGGAATCGTTGTTGCTACTGTTTCACTGGCTTGGCGTCCGGGTTGCTGTTGAGACGATGCATAGCAATCTGGGAATCAAGTCCGGGTATGTCCTCGTAATTTCAAGGAAAGTCATCTATATACTCTGGTATGAGTTGTATAGGTCTTCTTTCTCTAGTGACAAGCTCTCGCTTATGAAAATAGGCTTGGGGTTAGCCTCATCTCCAAGATTTATCTGAGTCACTTTATCCTCAGTGGATGGTTCACGTTGTTCAAAGCGCGTATCCTAAAGAGTATTTAAGTGTTTAATCCATGGATCAGAGTCTCACTAGATTAATTTTTTAGATTCAAAGGTATATTTTTCATCATCTTCCAAGTGGCTGGTTGATACTATGTTCACTGAGAGACTTCCGAAGATATCGTCGACGCTGACATCTAAGTCCCATGACGATGTTGCTGATAATCTGTTATGATAGACCTCTTCTTCAAACTCAGGATCTGATGAGACTGGTGTAGATACATAACTGAGTCCTCTTCGGGTCTTGTGATAGTAATCGGGGTCTTTGCTTTTCGGTACAAATGAACAAAGTAGTGATCGTTTTCCTTTGCTAAAAGTAAGGCCTGATTCTTTAGTAAAATCATACCCCATTCTTTCAATCATGTGACGTGTTTTGTCCATAATGGAAGAATTATGGAGATTCAGAATTATCTATTGAGCTTTCACAAGTTACGGGCTCTGTTTTGATCCGACTGATTATAATCTGCTTTTGACCTTTTCACTTGGCTGGTACTTCAAAGAGGGCATTGTGTGCGCCTTTAATCTTTTCGCGTACCAGGAGGGACGATTTTATTGGTGCACACAATGATGTGAAAGCATTCATTGCTGACCAAGGATCACTGTCCACATCAGTGCTAGTGTCTGACGATACAGAATCCGAAACAAATGCAAAAAAAGGAAGCCAAATCTAAATTTTTTTTGATGAACCACTCGCTTTTAACATTAGCGGTGGTATCAAAATCGAGCTTATCAATGCTCATTACGAAAAGATTTATTTGCCAGAGACACTCATCTTCTTCTGGCTCCGTATCTGCTTCGTTGCCAGAGTCGCGTTCTTCTGGATGTGGATTCTCATCAGTCTCAAGAGAATCCTGATAAAGGAGGGAATCAGTAAAATAATTCTCGTTTTCGTTGAACGGATTCCTTTTGGTAATCAATGTTCTCACTTTTCAATCTTCACTAATGTATTTCATTACTTGTTGAAGAGTGGACAGGACAATGGAGTTGCGGTGAATCCAAGGCATCCCAGCAGCAAATTGTGTGAGGTGCCAGCATCAATGATATAACATGTCACCTCAGATTTCAGGTCTCCAATTTGACACCTGAGCTTGATTTTCCCATCGGGCGCGTACCATTGGTGTCGAAGCCATTTATGGTCTGAGTAGCACTTAGCCGGTGGGTGGGGATTCCCAAATGCTACATGACCCTGCAGGATATAATGCTCAACACGGATCTTGGATCAACCTGAATACGGCTCATTTCAGATGATCCAATGTACCCTATGTAATACAGGAGTCTGTCATGTTTTTCTTTAACTTGCATGTCTTCCGGGGTGAAGGTGATGCAGGGAAATTGCTTTGAGATATGGTGGCAATGGTTGTCATCTTTTTCTTCACATATAGCAGAATCTAGACTCAGCTAATGATTCTTTTAGAGCATTCCTTGTAGACTTGAAAAGTCTTAGGAGTTCATAGAGAGTGATTCGAGTAGGGATGTTGGCTAGTTGAGTTAAGACATTAAAACAGAAGGGAGTTGATGGTTCCGCACCGCTTGTTAGAAGAGCTTTGACATATCAAAGCTCTTTCTGCTTTTCCACAGATCGCTTCGTGGACTGCTTAATTGCCTCCTCAGTTGGTTGTGGGGGTTTACTACTGGCTCACAGTACTATTTCTGGTATACTTGCCAGACCGAGTCTTTGATGTGAGAGGTGTCAGCAGTAAAGGCGGACTCCTCGTCTCCCGAACTAGTAAGAGAGGCAACATCTTTCTTAATTTCTCTTATGGATATACTCATCACATTACTGGAGGATGTTTTAGCTTTGCCTTTGGACTTCATGCTTGTGATAGTCATCCACTGCTGGCTTTGAACAATGTCAGGGTGAACCCACATTGTTTTTCCTTGAGAGGTAGGCACTAGAATAAGGCCTTTCCCCCTCTGGTTGTGAGGATCAATATTGATCACTCTTAATTCCCCTTTCGTGATGGGAACCACTCCGATTGGTGCTAGTGGGAGATTCCATCCGAACTGAATTGATGATGTAACAGTCATGTTGGCGGTCACCTTCTTTCTTCTGGACGAAACTTCAACACCTTTGCATCGATCAGAGCCTGAAGGATATCTTTAAAGATGTAACAGTTCTTGATAGGATACCCCAGCATCTTGTGATATAAACAATAATTGGGATCTTCAGTCCTCCCCACCTCTTCAGGGCGTTTGAGCTCCGAAAGTTTAAGCTTGTTACTCTTTTGGAGTAACTTGAACAAAGACACCACTTGCTCATCCTTGAAGGAATACAACTTATTAGCACGTGCCTGGTCGGGAGCCATTCCCCCTCTGACTGACTGGGTCTTTGAAGGTGACTTGACTTCTGTTGCTAGAGTATCTTTTCTTCTTGGTTGAGAAGATGACTCTGGTGCACGTCGCATTGACTTATCAGGTCTCGGTTTGCCGTCTTTTTCTTCAGCCCTGACCCTGGCGACAATCTCTTCCACCTTGTCGCCTTGTAGCACCAACTGCTTCAAAGTGCGACATTCTGCTACTCCTATTTGAGCGAGTAGGGAAGTTTGCATATGACGGCACATCTCAACCAGTGTAGACTGGGTTATGCCACTGGGACAACAGAGTGCCTTGCTCTGAAATCTCTCGACAAATATTTTGATGGACTCTCCTTTCTTTTGCTTGGCTATAAGGAGAGTTGGCACTGAAATTTCTGTATCATTTTCAAAGAAACGAGCCAGAAATTACTTCTCGAGGTTGGCCCATGTCTTAATCAAGGTTTCATGAACCATTCAAAGGTGACCCCTTTAAGAGTGCCAATGAATAAACTGACCATGACATCGTTCGATACTATATTCCTAGTTTGGGATTTGATGTAGTATATGTGTTGGTTCAGTGACCCTTAAGGTCAGCGCCTTGAACTTAGGAGGGTAAGGAGCCATGTCCCACTCTGCTAGGTAGGGTCAGACTATCCCCACATCTTGGAGACCATCTCAGTTTGTGAGAGCCTCGAGGCGTTGCTCCAATTTGCTCATCCTCTTAGAATGACTGTTCCCGTTCTCTGAGTTATCCTCCTCTTCAGATGAAGATTTGGGTGGCTAAGAGTTGGAATGCTCTTCACTCTCAATTTTTGAATAAGATGAGCTCTCTTCCTTCTTCATTTACCCGTGGACTTCTTGGAAGGAGTTTTAGCATTTAGTTTCTTTTTATCCTTAAACAGTTGTGATAGTATCTGCTTAAGGGTGTCGATAGATTCTTTCTACGTTCGAATCATATCGAATTGTTTCCTTTGAACTCGGGTCTGCTCTTCAAATCTCTTGGCTACCTCCTCGAGAGTTCCCTATATGTAGGCAAAGACGATTGTCTCTGAACTGGAATTCGAAGACCGAGATTTAGTGATGGCAGAGTGCTCATCATTCACCTTAATTTCCCTAGCTAACAGACTGTAGTCGATTGGGGTGATTTCTCTTGTACGGGTCCGAATGTGTAGATAGACCCCTTCAGGTTCGACAAAAATATCCTTCGAACCTGGAGACCGATCAGCATCTGACTCCTTTGAACTAACAGCCAGTTGCTTTCCCTTGGACTTGTTAGTGTGGAACTCGGCACCACCATGTTGGCAGTCACTTCTGGATACTCGACGTCAGAGAATGATTTCTTCTTTCGAGATTGTTGTCTTTTGGCTGAGTCTGAAGTCGTTGTCAACGGGTTAAAAATTGAAGATTTATCTATCTGAAAATCGCAATGGCAATTAGAGAGTATTGCTGAGATGAGTTGCTCGCAGTGACATCGAGGGGCGATTTAATGGACGCTCCTCTTTCTTGTCAGGTAGTCCCTCCTATCCATTAAGGGAGCGTCTGAGGAACTAGCCTCGAACCCCTGAAGGTGAGGGCTTTTTGGCATTTTACGTCTTGAAGACATACAATGTTGAATACGGGTTTCGCGTTGCTTTGTTAAAACGCGGACCTCGCAAGGTGCTAAAACACGAACCTCACATTGTGTTGAATTAGAAACAGGGGCCTCGCATTCTGAGACAGGCAAAATGCGGGCCTTCCATTTTAGAGCCGGTAGAATGCGGGTGTCGCGTTTAATGCGGACCTCGCGTTGTTGAAAAACGCGGGACTCTCGTTCTGGAATAAAAGCACAGTTCTCACGTTGCTTGAAAGAAACGCGGGTATGAACCTCGCGTTCTGAATTTGCAAAACAGATTATTTCTACAGAATTTCAATCTGTTGTCGACGAGCACAACGTCTTCATCAACGTTCAGCATTCCGGTTAAGTCACAGGAGTTGTTGGGAACCCCTAACAACCTAGAATTGCAGAGTTTGGAGAGGAGAAGGACAGCGGAATTGATCTTCACTGTCACTTTGATCATGTGCCGACGCTTTTGCCTTGTAGGTCTGCTTAAAGATGTTGACGTAGGCCGCATGGGCTACACGAGAGGTTTTCAGAACCTCTTCCGAAGTGGCACCTCTTGCGCTGTGGGCAGTGGTGTAGGCCACTTTAGGAGTAATCTCTGAATAGATTCGAGAGCGAGTCTCAGAAGAGACTTTACGGTATCGCCGCATTGCCTTGGGACTGGCGGAGCCTGAGGAAAAAAGTTCCTCAAACTTTTCTTGGTCGAATTCAACGATGAGGGATTCTACCGTCTTCCCAAGGAGCTGAACATCGGCTTGCGCCATAACGTTCTCGTCAGTAGAGAAAGAGTTCCCCAGCGGAGTCGCCATCTTTTATTTGGGTGGAAAAGTGGGTCGATGTAAAGTTTCTTTGAGGGGCTGAAAAGTTATAACAGAATGATTCCGATTACAAAAGAGGGGAGAAGAACTGGTTCTTCCCTTTGTTTAAGACTGGGTTCTTCATATGGCAATAGACAGTGATTATTGTTCTCCATTAACCGGCTGATTATCAAGTTTTTCTTCAGAATACTCTCAAAGATCAATCAAAAGGGAGCTCTATTTTTAGAACACTAAGTGTTTAGAGTCTACTGATTACTCTTTTTCTCCCTCTCTCTAAAAAGCAACAAGCTTTTAGCTTGAGAATTCTCAGCTCTCAATCTTAGAAAAGTCTTTCATCGTTCATAGCTCCTCAAGCTATTTATAGGAAGTCATAGTGGTATTATTATCCCCTAAAATATTTTCATAGTGGGGATTAACTCCCACATTACGTGGGGAGTTAATTAACCCAATAATGGGGGTCAGTTACAACAGAAACGCGAGTCTCGCACTGGGTGCAGACCTCGCACTGCTTGTTGTAGATGTGGGCATCTCAGTTTGAACGCGGAGTTGCTCAGACCTGCGTTTGAAATGAGACGCAGGGTTTCTTAGATCCGCGTCTGAAGTGGAGCACCGAGTTGCTTAGACCTGCACTTGAAATGAGACACGAGGTTGCTCAAACCCTGCGTGAGACACAAAGTTTCTCAGACTCGTGTTGGACGGGACGCAGAGTTGCTCAGCCTCACGTTGAACGCGGGTTTACTCAGGCCCGTATCTAAAGTCTCTGTGTTTCTGTAGATGTGAGGTCCACATTTTAGTTTGAAATGTGACCTTCGCATTGAAGTGAGGTTAGTGTCTGATGACTTATCCTTAGTGATTTTTAGACAGCCTACAGTGGTAGCCATGGGCTTGCCATGGCTGCAAGGAAGGTGAAGATGTTGGGTTTGTTAGGAGGTGCTACTCGTCCTGTGGAGGCTGGTGCACACTAGGGGATATTGGGGGAGAAGAGGGAGATGATGATGGTCGTGGTTGGGTGGTTGTGGGGTGAGGATGGTGAAGGCCTCGGGAAGGAAGAAGGTGGTGGTGGCACTTCGAGATTGAGGGGGAGATGAAGGTAGGCGGCGGAGCAAGGTGGGGCGGCAGAGATTTGAAATCACCTAGAGGGGGGGTGAATAGGTGATAGGGCGAATCTAATGAACTAAATGTGGAAATTAAAAACTAATTACAACTATACTTAGTGCAACCAACGAGTGTAGCTGAATTCCCCGTGAAGGGCTCTGGACTAACTCCTCTTGATTCCTCTGAATAAGAGTTGAGGCGCTATATGAAGCTCTCGTGGTTAAGCACAAGTGAGGCACACACAAACAAGCCAAGTATATAATATGAATGAGCAATATGAATAGATGCAAGGCATAAAATAAAGAGAGAGTTTAGAGACAATGGATCAAACGCAAACAATAAGATGTGTTCGAGGTTCGAGCACCGAGCTCTACGTCCCCGCCTTCACCGAGAAGGATTTCCAATCCACTAGGAGTACCTAACTCCTCTCTCAACCAATACAACCTCCACCGAGGCAATACAAATGGTCTACCGAAGACCGGAGTACCGAACTCCACCAATACAACCAAATCCACCTCACCGAGAGGGATACAAGAACAATCCACCTCTACCGAAGAGGGATACAAATGCCAACCAACTCCACCTCACCAAGAGGGAGTAAACCATAACCTCAACCTCTACCAAAGAGGGAGCAACCACAAAGAAAGGTTTACAACAAGGTGGTATATCTCAACCACAAACCAATTTCTTTTCCCACAAATAAATGATCCTATAGAATAGGATAGAGCGATATAGCTCAAGTGTGGAAGACAAAGTGTTTTGATCAAAGAAATTCTCTTGGGAAAATACCAAAGTAGATATAGAAATTTTAGATCAAAAACTAGTTCCCAAAAACCTAATTTCTTTGAAATAAACAAAACACTTTAAAACAAATAAGATGGATCTTTTGGCTCTAAAACACTTTTGAAAACCTTGTAAAAACACTTAGGAATAGGAGAAATTTTTGCTCTAAAAATCTTAGCCAAAATCCTAAAGAAATGGGGTTTATATAACCCACACACAAAAACTAGCCGTTGGCTGAAAAGTCAGCCAAGGCGGCTGGCGGTCGACCACCTGGTCGACCGCCAACGGTCAAAAAAATGACCGTTGGAAGCCAGCAGTCGACCGCCGGTCGACCGCACGGTCGACCGCCCAAGTGCCTGGCCAACGTGCACAGGTGTGTGCACGTCGGTCGACCGTCCCGGTCGACCGACTCTGGGTCCGGTCGACCGGCCCGGTTGACCGCCAGAGCCTGACATGCTGGGTTCTGGGTCAGAAAACTGAGTTAAAAATTATTCTAAAAATTCCCATAAATCTTCTAAAAATCTACAAAAATAGTTTCTAACTTTATATATGACATACAAACATGTGATAAAAATTTCAACATAAATATCAAACATTTTGAACCTTTTTTGTGTCTTACAAATATTTCCGAAAACCAAAACCTGTATTTTTCCAAACTTAGACTTTTCAAATAAACTTTGTCCAAAACATATCCAAATACAAAAACATGATACTTAAACATTTTAAAGCAAGTTGCATATGGACATAGGTCCAATATACATGAAACATATACATATCATTGTTTTTGTCTTTTATTCCAAAATATATTTTGTTAAAATACAAAAGCACCAAATACATGAATAGGCATATCAGACTAAGTTTGTTTAAATAGTTGAAGAATAGATGTATATAGAACATATCTAATATACATTAAACCATGTAAACTTGTATTGATACTATCTATTCATGAAACCAATATCGGTTAAACCAAAAATCGAAAAACCAATATCAAAAACATGAAACGTGTGTGTATTGTGAACTTGAGCATATCACACTATCTAATCTTTACACATGGATCTAAAACACAAAATAAACTATGGTACCGAAGGTCTTCTTGAGGAACTCCGTCTTCAAGTCGACTCGATCCAAAACGCCGTGATCCACCGAGCTAGACTCCAACGAGTGCTATATATGATCTTGATGCTCGGGCTCTTGAATCACCATGTGAAAGCTTCCAAACCATCTTTGTTGAAGCTAATCACCAACTAACATCTTGGTAAATGATCTAAAATTAAACATCACAAAATAATTAGTAAACATAACTACATGAGTTAATCATCATCAAAACTAGAGTGGAAGGCCTCTGGGCCAACAAGTTTGATGTGGAGGGCGTGGGTGTTCGGTTTGTATACATGGGTGGCTTGGGACAGGTGAAGGAGGGGGCTCCGATGGCACTGGAGGATGCGGTTGCTTGGTCTGCAGGTCACGGAGGAGGGGGTGGTAGTGGTTGTGCAAGGGAAGAGAGGGAGAGGGTGGTTGGGTTGATGCGTGGAGGTGGCAGCGGTAAGGTTGGGATACCGGCGGAGTTAGGCAGCAGCCAGAGGAGGAGGGTAAGCACAGTGGAGGAGCTCGAGTGCACGAGGTCCGCTGTGGGGAAGATGGTGTCGCGATGAGTGGACACGGCGGAGGGCAAGATGGTGAAGGTGATCTTGAAAGTGGAGCACAGGTAGCAGGGTGCGGTTCATGGCTGGATGTGGTGAAGTAAGGAGATGGTGATGAAGGCGACTGCAAGGGTGAAGAAGATGAAGATTAGTTTAAGGGTTAGAATTAGGACTAGAGTTAATTAGGATTATAGAAGAGGTTATTGGGTTGTGGGTTAATGGGTTTGGATTTTGGATTTTTGGTATGTGGATTAAGAGAGTGAGATGATGATGATGATGATGATGATAATACCAATAACACTAATTATAATACATAATAATAATATTAGTAACAATACTACTACTAATAATAATAATCATTACTAATAATAATACATAATAATAAAATAACTACTACAACAACAACAATAATAATAACAAGTACTCATAACAATTAATAATAATAGGAATAATAATAACAGCAACAATAATAATAAAACTAATAATAATAGTGATAACCACTATTACTAATAATAATAACACAAATAATAATATTAGTAATAATAATCATAACGAAATGATAATAATAATAACAACTAATAATAATTAATAATAATATTTGAAAGTCAAGTTAATTAATAATAATAAATAAAACCAGATAAATATTAAAAAAATATTAATACAATATTATTAACAAGGGATATTACTGACTATCTCGATGCTCTAAATGTTTTAGCGCCCTTATTTCAGTGGGGGCAGTTATAGATAATGATGGACATCTCTGCATATCAATCCCAACAATTAAGCGTTATTATCTCAACAGTTATGAGAAAATTGCAATGTGAAAATAATGCGGTTATGGAGATCCGAAATATCTATGTCATCATCACAACGCTACAAGGTATTTATGCACCAAGAGATGCATCGAGAAAGGATCGCATCTGAAAAGTTGTAAATACAAAACGATCTCATAGAATTCATTATAACTTTAAGACCATAGTGAATTCTCTCCCTCCTTCCTGTGATTTTTTTCAATTTGGATTTTCATGTAAATTTCTTTGTCACCGTTTGTTTACTATGTTGAAATCTTCAATTGTCACAGGAAAACTGTTAGCCCAAAGGCCCTTCACCTTAGTTTTGATGATGACTAACTTATAAAGTTAAGTTACTAATGATCTTGTGTTTATATAGTTTTAGTTATTGATCAAGAGATTAGTAGGTGTTTAGCTTCAACAAAGGATTCAAAGTCGAGTTTTGAAGCTAACACGTATTGATTCAAGAACTCGCGCGTCAAGATCGCATCTAGTACTTAAGTTGGAGTCAAGCTCTTTGGATCAAGTTTGGATCGAGTCATCTTGAAGAAGAAGATTTATAAGAAGACTTCAGTTTAGGCTTGTTTAGTTTTGTTTAGATGTTGTGTAAGGATAGTTTAGTTTTGATATGCTCAAGTATACATACACACAAAAGTTCAAAAGTTTTCGTTTCGGTTTAACCATTTTATTTTAAGTGTTTCAGATTTTCAAGAATACATATTTTGGTTTCATGAATAGATAAAATCAAAACAAGTTTACATATGTATGTTGGATTCATCCATATGCATTTATACTTCATATGTTTAGAAAAACTTATTTTGATGCATCTAGTTTATGGTTTTAAAATTGTTTTTATCAAAACTTATTTTGGGATTTATTGTCAAAAACAAAGATATATCATTTACCATGTGCATTAGATTCTATCCATGCACATCATGCTTCAAAGTGTTTCAATATCTTATTTTTGTATTATACAAGTTTTGGAGAAAACGAACTTCCATTTTAAAATCTAAGTTCTGAAAAATACGATTTTCGGATTAAGATTTAATTTCTTTACCTCAAAAATAGTTCAAATTGTTTGTAATATGTGTTGATTTTTTATCACACATACGTGTACTTCAAATATTTATATGAACTTATTTTTGTGAAATTTATGGAGTTTTATAGGAATTTACAGGTGTTTTAAAGTCAAATTTTCAACCCTATAAAATCGTTTTTTGGGCTCCTAACAGTCAACCAACCAGTCGACCGACATGAATAGAAGTGCACAGGCTTTAGCAGTCGACCGAATGGTCGACCGATCCAGAGAGTCTGCTCTTTAGATTTGGCCCCGGTCGACCGAGCGGTCGACTGACCAAAGAGCTCGGCCCTCTGGTTTTTGCCATGGTCGACCGGGCGATCGACTGTAACGCCCCGATCCTAAAGATACGGAGACGTTATGGCGACGCATATACGCGAGGAAAAATACCCCACGTATACACGCTAAGCCTAAATGTAACCTGATCAAGCTATAAATCAGAAGCATAATAATCAATGGTCACTGCAATAATACATATAAAACTACACAATGATAGCAGATGAATAACGACAAGAAGATGGCAGCTGAAAGCGATAAAGGTAGAATCGAAGATGGCAGAAATATAAAAGAGGTGAGAATACCAGAAACGGAAAAATGAGCGTCCAGTTCCTCGCAAGACGTACAGTCTCGTCGAACACCTGCACAATAGAACAAGCGTCCAATATCTGGACGTGCAAATCCAGGGTCGTCAGAAAGCGACCATGGTGAGTGTGTGTGTAAAGGGGGAAAGAACACGTGCAGACTAAACAATGTGCATAAATAATAATAAGAACAACTACAGATATAACAGACTGAATAATAAGACAAATAACAGAACTGTAATATAACTGATAATCAACATGAATAAAGATAGAAGGCAACTGACACAATAATAAGCAAGCCACTGATGTCAAAATATGTATCTATCACAAGTCACTAGTCTGGTATTCAAGTCTGGTCATAAGTCTGGTCCTGGTTACAACAAGTGTCTATCATAATGATATAAATAGATATACAATCAGGTGATTACAGTCAGTCACTAAGCATCAACAGTTTATTATTAATTATGTCAGCGAACACCAATTGTCACATGTAATAGACGCATCCCATACTACGCCTACCACACATGCCAATCGATGCCCTAAATTATTGAAACTGATCGGTTGGAGACATTGTCCATGCTTTAGGTGGGTCCCGTACATACCCGGGACCACGGCCCAGACTCCTGGCGCTGAACCAGGACCTACCGCCAGGTAGTCAAGAACATGTATAACAGGAATAAAACATGACGGGGTGCCAGTCACCCCACGGGAACCCTGCAGTGGAACCCTCTTTCGGCTGCGCAACCTATATCCTAGGTCCACCCAAAATACGGACGTTGTCTCCTCCATCAATCTCCCCAATCCCAGTGCAAGTTGTTTGTTATCATGTTTTAGTTTATCAAGATTATTTAGTATACATGTTACTTAAATCTCTGGGATGACTCAGTGGTGTCACGGTAACAATATCAGCATGTGAAAGTCAGGGTACCGGTATAACAGGAGTATAACATGTCAAGTAACAGGATACCGGTATAACGGGAATATATGTAACAAGTGAACATGCGGGTGTTGTTACCGTGTAATAATATTTTCCCAGCAAATTTCAGTAACATGAACAAGATAGTTATCAGGTAGATACCAAATAATATCAGTCAGGTTTCTCAGATAGATCAATATATACAAGGTGAGTAATAACCTACTGTCAAGAATAGAATAATCCAACAAAGCATGGAATCAACTCATATCCATCGTCTAAGTCATCAGTAAATGATCTCACCCACTGATAAAGTAATGACTGCTATCTGAACACTCTGAAGTACAACATCCTCAACAACATGTAATCTAGAATATCTACATCTTGGTACCCATCATTAATAACATGTCATCTAATAGATCCCAACTGTCAACCACGTCAATCTCATCTCAAAGCAAGTCAGGCTCCAATAAACGGAATATAGATTCTGGATAACTTCTAACTCATCATCATTTTCTAGCACAACTTAACTAATAAAGTCATATTCAATAACTGATCATCATTCAATGTAAGTATCATAAGTCCCAGATCAATCCAAAGTCATTACAACCAATTCATATTGTCCAATGGTCACATGATCGTCAAGTATCAATACACATCAAGTAATCTGATACATAATTGTCGTTCCAATATATATATCCATAATCTGACACAGCTCTCTCACTCTAACAATCTAATCTGTTTCTCAAGTCTTCACAATCACCACTCCTATAATGATCAAACATTATGTCCCAACACTCGGCAATACATATCATGCATATAAATTCTATCAAGATAAGTCAAGTCTTTACCACCAATATCTATCCCTCGAGATCATAGTCATCCATCAATAAGCATTACATAACCCATGGGTGAAGTCTACAATCCATCAGATGTCTATATATAACATTCAGACAGACACTAATCGACTAGGAAAGATGAGTAGTCGACTAGAGGAAGGTATAGTCGACTAACAAGGTAGAGTAAGTCGACTATAAAGGGGTATTAGTTGACTAGGTAGGATGGCAAGTCGACTAACCTACCCTGCAACCTAATACTGAATAAAACCTGCACAATATACTCAATCCCCCATCCTCTCAATTACTCTCATGCTACATCCTGATAGGTCTACAATAATCATCTAGACATTCATAGGACAAACATGGGGGTTCTAACATGTATCAAGAATCATGCATATCATATTCCTATGCATCCAACATGTAAAATAAACGGAAGATGATCGTCCCTCTTCATGCTTGGTGATCTCCACACATAAACATGTAACACATCAAATCATATCACAAGCACCACATATCTATAATCACTTAATGAATAAAGAGAGAAGGAGAGAGAAACACTCACCTGAGATCCATCCCAAGTCCGAAGCACTGAGATTACAAGGCCTTGATAAATCTACATGAATTATTCAATAGAAATTGTTAGATTTTTACAAGAATATTTTAAGGAGTTCAAATCTTGATTAATTAGTTTGGGAGTTTGAGATATGATGCTTTAGGTTTAATGAATTTAGTAGGTTTTGTTTAGACCAATCTCTAATTTTTTTGTTAGACTTTTAATAAGCTTTAAATCATTAAAATACTCAACAGGTCTAGATTTACCATTAAGGAATATGGTTTTAAAGTGGATGATTTGAATTAATTTATGATGGTATTAGATTAAGATTTTTATCATAGAAAGTAGAAGTATTATAAACTATTATTTATATTTTTCTCCATTTTTTTCTGATATTTTTTTTTAATAAATTATTCTAAATACAAATTCATCTTTCTCTCTTTATCTATTTCTTTCTTTCTTTCTTTTATATGAGGTGGCCCAGGCCCAGGCCCAGGTGGACCAGGCCGGACCCAGGCCTGGTCCAGATTTTTTTCCTTTTCCCCATTTTTTTTTTCTCTCTGGGCTCTCTGGTGCAGCCCAGCCCGGCCAGACCCGGGCCAGGACCGCCCAGGCCAGGCCGGGTCTGGGCCGGCCTGTAAAATTTTTTTTTTTTTTTTTTTTTTTTTTAAGGATCTGCTGCACAGGGCTGGTCCCCTGTGCAGCCCAGCCCGAGCCAACCAGGCCCGGGCTAGCCAGGGCCAGGCCAGGCCGGGGCGGCCTGGCCAGACTGCACAAGCTGCTCTCGGCCTTGGCCGAGAGCAGCGGCAATGTTTTTTTTTTTGTTTTGTTTTTTTTTTTAAAATTTTTTAAAATTAAATTATGGGTTGATATATCTACATGTTAGTTTAGTTGGATTATAGATTAGGTTTTGATATTAAAAATATTCATGGGGATTATAATAGGACATGATTTTAATAAACAATTTATATCAAATAAATTTTGATAAAATAAATTACTTACTTGATCTTTAATCCCTTAGCATGCTCCTCAATTTGCACTTCAAGATCTTTTGTTCATGAGGAGAAAAGAAAGACGAAAGTGGAAAGAGTTGGATTAGGGTTTCTATTGAGGTAGAAGAGAAAGAAAGGGATGGAGAGAATTAGGTCATGATTCTTTTGAAGGTAGAAAAAGAGAAGAAGTTTAGGGTCTTTATATAGATTATTAGGAATTTTAGAAACTAGAATTCTAATTAGGTTTAGATTGCTTAATTTAGTAAGATAGGATTAGGATGGAAATTTAGATTGAAATTTGAATCATGATTAAATATTTAAATTAGATTATAGATTTAGATTTGGATTAGGATTTATTAAGATCATGATTTTGAAAATAAGATTAGGATTAGGATTGGGTTTTGGGTTAATGGGTAAGAATCTTAATGGTAATGGGTTATAGATTATTGGGCTTTAGTTAAGAGAAATAAATAATATGAAGGATAAGAAAAATAGGTAGTGGGCTTATGGCTTAGACAAGAATAGGGAAAGGAGAAGAAAATAATGAAAATAAGAAGTGGACTTGGCTCATGTGGGCTTAGCATAAAAAGAAAATAAAATTAAATGAAAGAGAGAATGGGCTAGGCTTATTGGGCTTGGAATGAAAATAATAGTACTACCCATTAATAATAATTTAAAATAATTAAATATAAGCAATAAGAGTCTACAAGTCATACATATTACTAATACTAATACTGATAATAAATCAAGTTAGCAAATAATACTAAAATAACTAGTAAAATAAAATAAATACTTGTAGAAAAATAAAAATACAGTATTATTATATTAGGGATATTACATTCTACCCACCTTAATAAAAATTTCGTCCTCGAAATTTCAATAAAGTAGGGAATGATAAAAATACAGAATCAATGGGAAAAACAAACAAGCTTCAACGTCGCTTCTGAACACTTCATGGTTCCGCTATGCTTCCGCTGCGCGCTCTGATTTTTGCTACCGGCTTCAATAAGGAGTAACCAATCTCAAGAGATGGAATTAGGAGAAACAAATAGGAAAGAAGGATGAAATCAAGATGGACATCCAAATCACTCTAAATGAAGTGTTGGAATCATGGATATCAACAGATCAAGAGTAGAATTCCAAAGGGGGGACGATCAATTCCAAAGGGAGTCAATATTATCAAGTAAATAGTATATGTATATTGCAGTGTAATTGTAACTTGTCCCAGGTAACCGGTAGAAACTAGGTTCTCTCTTGCGAAACAAGAGTCAAAATTCAAGATCGCAAGTCGAAAACCTAGGCTCTGATACCACTCTGTAACGCCCCGATCCTAAAGATACAGAGACGTTATGGCGACGCATATACGCGAGGAAAAATACCCCACGTATACACGCTAAGCCTAAATGTAACCTGATCAAGCTATAAATCAGAAGCATAATAATCAATGGTCACTGCAATAATACATATAAAACTACACAATGATAGCAGATGAATAACGACAAGAAGATGGCAGCTGAAAGCGATAAAGGTAGAATCGAAGATGGCAGAAATATAAAAGAGGTGAGAATACCAGAAACGGAAAAAATGAGCGTCCAGTTCCTCGCAAGACGTACAGTCTCGTCGAACACCTGCACAATAGAACAAGCGTCCAATATCTGGACGTGCAAATCCAGGGTCGTCAGAAAGCGACCATGGTGAGTGTGTGTGTAAAGGGGGAAAGAACACGTGCAGACTAAACAATGTGCATAAATAATAATAAGAACAACTACAGATATAAGAGACTGAATAACAAGACAAATAACAGAACTGTAATATAACTGATAATCAACATGAATAAAGATAGAAGGCAACTGACACAATAATAAGCAAGCCACTGATGTCAAAATATGTATCTATCACAAGTCACTAGTCTGGTATTCAAGTCTGGTCATAAGTCTGGTCCTGGTTACAACAAGTGTCTATCATAATGATATAAATAGATATACAATCAGGTGATTACAGTCAGTCACTAAGCATCAACAGTTTATTATTAATTATGTCAGCGAACACCAATTGTCACATGTAATAGACGCATCCTATACTACGCCTACCACACATGCCAATCGATGCCCTAAATTATTGAAACTGATCGGTTGGAGACATTGTCCATGCTTTAGGTGGGTCCCGTACATACCCGGGACCACGGCCCAGACTCCTGGCGCTGAACCAGGACCTACCGCCAGGTAGTCAAGAACATGTATAACAGGAATAAAACATGACGGGGTGCCAGTCACCCCACGGGAACCCTGCAGTGGAACCCTCTTTCGGCTGCGCAACCTATATCCTAGGTCCACCCAAAATACGGACGTTGTCTCCTCCATCAATCTCCCCAATCCCAGTGCAAGTTGTTTGTTATCATGTTTTAGTTTATCAAGATTATTTAGTATACATGTTACTTAAATCTCTGGGATGACTCAGTGGTGTCACGGTAACAATATCAGCATGTGAAAGTCAGGGTACCGGTATAACAGGAGTATAACATGTCAAGTAACAGGATACCGGTATAACGGGAATATATGTAACAAGTGAACATGCGGGTGTTGTTACCGTGTAATAATATTTTCCCAGCAAATTTCAGTAACATGAACAAGATAGTTATCAGGTAGATACCAAATAATATCAGTCAGGTTTCTCAGATAGATCAATATATACAAGGTGAGTAATAACCTACTGTCAAGAATAGAATAATCCAACAAAGCATGGAATCAACTCATATCCATCGTCTAAGTCATCAGTAAATGATCTCACCCACTGATAAAGTAATGACTGCTATCTGAACACTCTGAAGTACAACATCCTCAACAACATGTAATCTAGAATATCTACATCTTGGTACCCATCATTAATAACATGTCATCTAATAGATCCCAACTGTCAACCACGTCAATCTCATCTCAAAGCAAGTCAGGCTCCAATAAACGGAATATAGATTCTAGATAACTTCTAACTCATCATCATTTTCTAGCACAACTTAACTAATAAAGTCATATTCAATAACTGATCATCATTCAATGTAAGTATCATAAGTCCCAGATCAATCCAAAGTCATTACAACCAATTCATATTGTCCAATGGTCACATGATCGTCAAGTATCAATACACATCAAGTAATCTGATACATAATTGTCGTTCCAATATATATATCCATAATCTGACACAGCTCTCTCACTCTAACAATCTAATCTGTTTCTTAAGTCTTCACAATCACCACTCCTATAATGATCAAACATTATGTCCCAACACTCGGCAATACATATCATGCATATAAATTCTATCAAGATAAGTCAAGTCATTACTACCAATATCTATCCCTCGAGATCATAGTCATCCATCAATAAGCATTACATAACCCATGGGTGAAGTCTACAATCCATCAGATGTCTATATATAACATTCAGACAGACACTAATCGACTAGGAAAGATGAGTAGTCGACTAGAGGAAGGTATAGTCGACTAACAAGGTAGAGTAAGTCGACTATAAAGGGGTATTAGTTGACTAGGTAGGATGGCAAGTCGACTAACCTACCCTGCAACCTAATACTGAATAAAACCTGCACAATATACTCAATCCCCCCATCCTCTCAATTACTCTCATGCTACATCCTGATAGGTCTACAATAATCATCTAGACATTCATAGGACAAACATGGGGGTTCTAACATGTATCAAGAATCATGCATATCATATTCCTATGCATCCAACATGTAAAATAAACGGAAGATGATCGTCCCTCTTCATGCTTGGTGATCTCCACACATAAACATGTAACACATCAAATCATATCACAAGCACCACATATCTATAATCACTTAATAAATAAAGAGAGAAGGAGAGAGAAACACTCACCTGAGATCCATCCCAAGTCCGAAGCACTGAGATTACAAGGCCTTGATAAATCTACATGAATTATTCAATAGAAATTGTTAGATTTTTACAAGAATATTTTAAGGAGTTCAAATCTTGATTAATTAGTTTGGGAGTTTGAGATATGATGCTTTAGGTTTAATGAATTTAGTAGGTTTTGTTTAAACCAATCTCTAATTTTTTTGTTAGACTTTTAATAAGCTTTAAATCATTAAAATACTCAACAGGTCTAGATTTACCATTAAGGAATATGGTTTTAAAGTGGATGATTTGAATTAATTTATGATGGTATTAGATTAAGATTTTTATCATAGAAAGTAGAAGTATTATAAACTATTATTTATATTTTTCTCCATTTTTTTCTGATATTTTTTTTTAGTAAATTATTCTAAATACAAATTCATCTTTCTCTCTTTATCTATTTCTTTCTTTCTTTCTTTTATATGAGGTGGCCCAGGCCCAGCCCAGGTGGACCAGGCCGGACCCAGGCCTGGTCCAGATTTTTTTCCTTTTCCCCATTTTTTTTTCTCTCTGGGCTCTCTGGTGCAGCCCAGCCCGGCCAGACCCGGGCCAGGACCGCCCAGGCCAGGCCGGGTCTGGGCCGGCCTGTAAAATTTTTTTTTTTTTTTTTTAAGGATCTGCTGCACAGGGCTGGTCCCCTGTGCAGCCCAGCCCGAGCCAACCAGGCCCGGGCTAGCCAGGGCCAGGCCAGGCCGGGGCGGCCTGGCCAGACTGCACAAGCTGCTCTCGGCCTTGGCCGAGAGCAGCGGCAATGTTTTTTTTTTTGTTTTTTTTTTTTTTAAAAATTTTTAAAATTAAATTATGGGTTGATATATCTACATGTTAGTTTAGTTGGATTATAGATTAGGTTTTGATATTAAAAATATTCATGGGGATTATAATAGGACATGATTTTAATAAACAATTTATATCAAATAAATTTTGATAAAATAAATTACTTACTTGATCTTTAATCCCTTAGCATGCTCCTCAATTTGCACTTCAAGATCTTTTGTTCATGAGGAGAAAAGAAAGACGAAAGTGGAAAGAGTTGGATTAGGGTTTCTATTGAGGTAGAAGAGAAAGAAAGGGATGGAGAGAATTAGGTCATGATTCTTTTGAAGGTAGAAAAAGAGAAGAAGTTTAGGGTCTTTATATAGATTATTAGGAATTTTAGAAACTAGAATTCTAATTAGGTTTAGATTGCTTAATTTAGTAAGATAGGATTAGGATGGAAATTTAGATTGAAATTTGAATCATGATTAAATATTTAAATTAGATTATAGATTTAGATTTGGATTAGGATTTATTAAGATCATGATTTTGAAAATAAGATTAGGATTAGGATTGGGTTTTGGGTTAATGGGTAAGAATCTTAATGGTAATGGGTTATAGATTATTGGGCCTTAGTTAAGAGAAATAAATAATATGAAGGATAAGAAAAATAGGTAGTGGGCTTATGGCTTAGACAAGAATAGGGAAAGGAGAAGAAAGAATGAAAATAAGAAGTGGACTTGGCTCATGTGGGCTTAGCATAAAAAGAAAATAAAATTAAATGAAAGAGAGAATGGGCTAGGCTTATTGGGCTTGGAATGAAAATAATAGTACTACCCATTAATAATAATTTAAAATAATTAAATATAAGCAATAAGAGTCTACAAGTCATACATATTACTAATACTAATACTGATAATAAATCAAGTTAGCAAATAATACTAAAATAACTAGTAAAATAAAATAAATACTTGTAGAAAAATAAAAATACAGTATTATTATATTAGGGATATTACATCGACCGATAGGCTTAGCCTTGGGGATGGTCGACCGGCAACCCTAACGGTCAGAAATTTGACTGTTGGCCGGTCGACCGGGCGGTTGACCGACAGGCCATTCTGGCCTGGTTATAAGCCCCAATGACTATATTTTGGATCCCCTATAAATTGGGGTCCTTGCGGCCAGTTTTAAACAAGATTTTCAAGAGCCAAATTTCTCATCTTTTATAGAGTTTTTAACAAGTTTTTGTGCTTTAAATCTCCATCTTTCTTTGTTTCAAAGTTTTTGGAAAATCAAAGAAAAACAAGATTTGAGAATTTTAGTTTTGTTCTTCATTTCCCCATATATCAAGAAGTTTTTCCCAAGTGTTTTCTTTATTGTTTCTTTTCAAAACATTTTGATTTCTCACATACTTGAGCCACTCAATTCAAAATCTATCCTTTAGAATCTTTATTTTGTCGAAAAATTGTTTGTGATCTCTTTAGATCACCAAGTGTTGTTTGTGATCATTGGATCACCAAATTGTAAACTTTTTCTTTACTTTGTGCTTGGCTTAGTACCTACCCTCTTGTGTAGAGGTGTTTGAGAGTTGGAGTTGTGTAGTTCTTTGTGTACGTTGTAATTTCTCAATGGAGGTCTCTTTGTGGAAGATCTAATAGTGGATAATGAAAATCCTTCTGTGAGAAGGCGGGGATGTAGAGCAGCGGCTCGAACCTCAAAATATATCCTTGTGTTTGCGTTTGATCTTCCATCTTTCAACTCTTTACTCTTTATATCTTGCATTGCTTCACTTGCTTATATTCATATGCTTGATATTATATGTGTGCCCATACTTGTGTTTAATCAAGAGAGCTATTGAAGCATCACAACTCATAATTCAGAGGAATAGTGAGGAGTAGTTCCAGAGCCCTTCAAGGGGAATTCAGACTCACTCTTGATTACACTTTGTGTGTTTGCAATTTAGTTTTAAATTCCAGGTGTACTTTCAATTGGTATCAGAGCTAGCACTTCGGATATTCGATTTAACCACCTAGGAGTGAGATCCTCATTTGCCAATCTATTTGTTATTTTGCACACATATTAGTTTACACTCATGAATTTTCTAGCTCCTCCCATATATGATGTTTCTAACACTGATATGTGAAAATTTAAGATGAGTGCTTACCTCCAAGCCCAACGATTGCATGTCTATCTTGTCACTACTAAGAAATCATATTTTGGTAATGACAGGTATGAAATCACCTAGAGGGGGCGTGAATAGGTGATAATGCTAATCTAGAAGCTAAATGCGGAAGCTAAAACAAATTTTGCAACACACTTAATACAACCAACAAGTGTAGCCGAATTCCCCGTGAAGGGCTCTGGACTAACTCCTCTTGATTCCCCTAGATAAGGGTTGAGGTGCTATATGAAGCTCTTGTGGTTAAGTATAAGTGAGGCACACAAACACAAGCCAAGCATATAATGGATATATAGCAATATGAAAGATGCAAGGCACAACACAAGCAATATATTATATGAATGAATGAATGATGCTTTGCACAAATAAAGAGAGAGGGTTAAGAGACAATGGATCAAACGCAAACACAAAGATATGTTTCCAGGTTCGAGCCCCTAGCTCTACGTCCCCGCCTTCACCGAGAAAGATTTCTAATCCACTATCTTGTCCACCGAGGACTCCCACCGAGGGAACCTCCACCGAGGAGGATTTTTACAACAAGGGAGTACCGAACTCCTCTCTCAAACACCACCTCACAACCGAGGGGTAG
Source organism: Agave tequilana (assembly GCA_038442645.1). Lineage (NCBI taxonomy): Eukaryota > Viridiplantae > Streptophyta > Magnoliopsida > Asparagales > Asparagaceae > Agave > Agave tequilana. The sequence continues at coordinate 52,635 of JAVJIF010030657.1, forward strand.
GCCCGTAGCCAAACAACCACAAATCACCTCTACCGAAGAGGGATACAAACCAAACTCCACCTCTCACTAGAGGGAGCAAACTAACAATCTCAACCTCTACCAAAGAGGGAGCAAACCAATTACCCGATCAACCTCTACCAAAGAGGGATACAACAAAAGCAAGGGTGTTTATAACTTGGAGGCTACAACAACCTCAAATAATCTCTTTTTTTCCATAAAACAAGATCCTAATAGAGTAGGATAGAAGATATAGCTCAAGTGGATATCAAGGTGTTTTTGGAAAGCAAATAACAAAGAAAAACTACTTGGGAAATCTCTTGTAGATGATAGAAATGAAAATCCAAAACAATATCCCAAAAACCTAGTTTTCTTTGATTTTCCAAAACCCTTGAAAAACAATAAAGATGAAATCTTTAAGCTCTAAAACACTTTTTAAAACTTGTAAAAACACTTCAGAAAGGTAAGAATTTTTGCTCTTAAAAATCTTGTGTAAAACCCTAAAGAGATGGGGTATTTATAGGCCAAAACCAGAAACTAGCCATTGGCTGAAATCTAACAGCCAGACAGCTGGCGGTCGACCGGTCGATCGACCGCCAACGGTCATAAATATGACCGTTGGAGCATCCCGGTCGACCGCCCAGATACAGAGAGCACTGCTCTCTGGTCCGGTCGACCGCCCGGTCGACCGCCCCATGTGTCTGCCAGACGTGCACAAGGCTGTGCACGTCGGTCGACCGGCCCTTGGTTCGGTCGACCGTGCGGTCGGCCGACCTGGCCTGTCAGCCACTGTTCTGAGTCAGAAACTGGGGTTAAAAATATTTCTAATAAATCTCATTAATCTTGTAAAAATCCCCCAAAATAGTTTTAACATTTTGCATTGATATATAAACTTGTGATAAACATTTCAACTCAAATATCAAGCAATAGAACTATTTTTGTGTCTTATCATTTTTACCAAAAACCAAACCTTGTATTTTATCAAACTTGGATTTTTCAATACATGAATAGGAAAGTCAAAATAAGTTTGTTTAAAAGTTAAGCATGCGTGTATAGAATGAATCTACTATACATAAACCAATTAAACTTGTTTTGATCAACTATTCATGAAAAACAAATATTGGTTAAACCAAAACCGAAAAACCAATATCCAAACATAAAACGTGTGTGTATTGTGCACTTAAGCATATCAATTATTCTTATCTTTACAGTTGGATCTAAACACACTAAACTAGGATACCTAAGTCTTCTTGACGATCTTCCATCTTCAAGTAGACTCGATCCAAACCGTGATCCACGAGCTAGGCTATGTATGATCTTGATGCTCGGGCCCTGAGATCACCAAGTGAAAACTTCCAAACTCCTCTTTTTGAAGCAATCACCAACTAATATCTTGATCAATGATCTGTAACTAAAATCACAAGATAATTAGTAAACATAACTACATGAGTTAATCATCATCAAAACTAGAGTGGAAGGCCTCTGGGCTAACAATCTCCCTCTTTTTGATAATGACAAAACTCATGGAGTTATATATGCATGGAGTAAAGTTAAGCTTCAAAGAAGCTCCCCCTTAACTCATGCATAAACAAATAAACAATAAATATGCAATGAATGACAATGCATAATCATGCATAAACAATAAAAGGCTCTAGATACCAATGAAATTTTCAAAAACAAATAAACATGCTCTAGATACCAATTAAAACATCTAGATACCATTTAAACTTAATATATGCAAAAACATAAATATGCATATATAAAATTCAAACTCAATCATGCAAAAACATAGAGAAGGTGTATGTTAAACTCTCAAATAATTCTCCTCCTTTTTGTCAATCATCAATAAAGGGGTAAAAACCAAAACCAAATCAATAAATTTTTCTCCCCCTTTTTGTCTAAAATAAAAAATATCAATATAGGGGTGACAATCAATTAAGATATCAATTGAAAATATGTCAAAGTAGCATCTTGATACCAATTGAAAGTAAATATAGATCAATAAATAAATGGTATATGCTATATACATTCATGAAGAGGAAGATGTGAAGCTTCCCTATATAGATACATTACATGAAGGAGGGATGACAAGCCCTAATTCACATAACGTACACTATGCAATGTATAAGAGGAGATGTGAAGCTCCTCCTACATACGAGTACCACATAAAGAAGAGATGTCAAGCTCCTCAATATAAGATACACTCAACATGAATCTATATGTAGAAGAGATGTTAAGCTCTCCTTGCATATAGGCAATACAAATCAAAACTTTTATATTTATTTTTTTTTAAACAAAATTTTGAGATACCAATTTTAAAACATTCAAATAAACATCTTGATATCAAAAGAGAGTATTTTTCCTTTTAAGTATATGATATCAATTTAAAATTTTTATTTTCTATCATAAAGCAGGGAGTGGAGATACAAATACCAATTGAAATATGAAAATCGAATTTCTCCCCCTTTATGAAATACCAACAAAAACAATGCGTAAGCTCGAATTAAGATACCAATTGAAAAATTGAATCAATTGAAACAAAGTTAAAACTCAAGCTTTAGCATAAACAAAATTTTGTGCTTAATGATATAGTAATATAATAAGCACAAATAAAACATATATATGTATGAAAAGTTTAATACCAATCGAAATTGATACTATTGGAATTGAAAAATATACATACATACAAACATATATAAGTATACAAGAAAGGTCAAAATTGATACCAATTGAAAGAATCCAATGATACCAATTGAAACAACAATAATATCAAAGTATAACTCATATAACTTATCCTCCCAATCATGTTCAAGTTTAAAATGATTTTCAATATAAAGCATACATGAGCATGATCTCCCATCCAACCGCCCTTGGAAGGTAGGGGTTTTCAAAAATAGATTTGAAAATAAGCTTTGTTTGAAAAACTCTACCATATGAAGGATACGAACTAGTTAAAATGAAAAATTTGTTAACTAGTACGAAATCCTTCAAGCAAGGAATAAAACAAAATATTTTTCATGAAACACAAAATCCACATGATAATCAACACTCTAAGCCAATTAAGCATAAATATGACTCATGAAAACAAACACATGAGTAAACAATAAATGTGAGTGTACAAATAAGATGTGAAGATCATAATCATGAAAGATGGACAATAAGCTCAATATTCCTTGAAACATGAAAATATGAAAAACATCAAAACTATTTAATCTTCAAGGTATATGTATGTCCTATACAAACTAAAGTATACATACATATCCAAGCACATCGAGTCCACAAAGATATATGCATGAAGGCACGTGGGTCAAAGGATGTATATGTATAACAATAATTTGGATAAAATGGACATATACATGAAATTAAACATAAACACATGGAAACATGAAAAACTAAATTTTCATTAAAACATTTCATTTCAAGGTATATGTATGATTTGTCAACACAAAAAGTATACATACATATCCCTAAATACAATTGAGTCCATATGTATAGATTTGCATGAAAAGCAAATGACTCAAGGGGTATACATGTATGTCTTAAAGTTTGGTAAAATAGACATATACATGAAATTTAAACATAAAACAAATACAAAAATGGGAATACAAGTTTAAAATGCATGGATCATCAAAACTAGACTATACTAGCACATCTAATGGGTTCAAATAAGCATTCAAGCTCAAACATATATAGATTTATTTGTGGCCCACTATATGTATAAGTATATACCAAGTTTTAATGAAAACTAACATCTAAACATGTAATCAACATTTAAAGCATAAAAACAAGACAAAAATTAACATGAAAAACATAAACATGATTATTGTGTAAATACACATGTTATTAAACTTATGATAAACATGATAGCTAAACAAACGGTGAGAACACGAAATAATGATCCATATTAAACATGGGTGTCTCAAAAGGCTATGCATGCATGTCAATGATCTAATAAACATGACATTAACATAATAATCTATAAACATCAAAACATGCTATATATAATAAACATGAAAAGCATGCAAACATAAATAAGGAATAAGAGGCCGTTACCAAAACCTATGAGGCAACTCTCCATGTCTCCAAAACATGGTGGTCTTCCCACCAAACCTTCCCTTGAAAGTGATGCATCTAAATAATTTCCATGAAGCTCGGAACGCATCCACTCCAAGGTACCGATACTCTCACGTCATGTGAGAGCCCACACCTACATCATAAACAAGAGGGGTGGTCTTTGGTACCCATATTTTTTTTGGATCCATGGGGATTAGTACCTTCCCTAACCCAAACAAACTTATTTGCTAAATTTACATCATGTATTCTATCAAAGCAAAATTTAGCAAGGTGGCCCTTACGTCCACAATGTGTACAAGTGTACACATGAGCATACATGTGGTGATGGTGTCTGTGAGGAGCATGTATATGCCGTGGAGGGTGTGCATGAAAAGATGGAACTTGCTTCTTTTGAACCAAGGATTCCAAGCGTTTATGGTTCATGGCACATTGGCTCATAGTGGAGCCCAAACAATCCATTTTCTTCTTAATTAAATTTATATCATTTTCAATCAAAGAAGAAATGGAGCAAGCAATAGGTGAAGTGTGTGAAACTACCCTAGCATGGCAAACATGAGAATCAATTTTATTTTTCAAAACTTCATTTTTCTCTAAACAAACATTTAAATCATTAGAAATAGAAACTATTTTATTTTTCAAAGCAACATTCTCTTTTAAAACAAAATCAACTTTTGAAGACAAGTTTTCATTTCTCTTCAAAATATTTCCACAATCATTTTTATTTTTCAAAAAATTATTTTCTTTTAGTGCAAGGTCTAGTTGAGATCTCAATGAATCCCTTTCATTATAGACCTCAACCTTCTCTTGCAAAATCTTGTCAAGTCTAGAATGCAAACTTTTATTTTCTTTTTCAATTCCTAGACTTATCTTTTTCAAAACTTTATATTTTTCAATTAATTTTTCACAAACTATTGAAAGTTCTTCATTCAAAACATGGGCATCAACATGATTATCACATGAAGAACTAGAATCAAAACTATCTAATTGAGTTTCTGATTGTACCTCAAGGGAGTCATTCCCTTGGATCATAAAGCATTGAGAGTCGGATTCTCCACTAGTTTCCTCCGGTTGGATTGGCAATTGAAGCTTGGAGGTGGTGGTTATTGTCAACTTGTTCCACACTGCAAAGGCGGAATCAAGGTTAGAAACATGCATAAGATATTCTTTAGGTAGCGTGCTTTTAATGGCCTCAAGGGCTTGTGCATTGGCCCCTATATGCTTGCTATCACTAAGGTAGGATTCATTGGTAATGGCAAGGTGAACCTTATATCCTAGGGTTTGTAAATAGATGGACATCTTAGTCTTCCAAACAATGATGTTGGAAGGGTCAAACATAGGCGGGGTCATGAAGTCCATGGGTCCAAACTATATGTATGCAAACAAGCAAATGCAAATGGTAGATTAGCAAACAAGGATCTCACTCCTAGGATGTTAAGCCTAAGTATCAGGAGCGTAGGCTCTGATACCAATTGAAATCACCTAGAGGGGGGTGAATAGGTGATAATGCTAATCTAGAAGCTAAATGTGAAAGCTAAAACAAATTTTGCAACACACTTAATACAACCAACAAGTGTAGCCGAATTCCCCGTGAAGGGCTCTGGACTAACTCCTCTTGATTCCCCTAGATAAGGGTTGAGGTGCTATATGAAGCTCTTGTGGTTAAGTATAAGTGAGGCACACAAACACAAGCCAAGCATATAATGGATATATAGCAATATGAAAGATGCAAGGCACAACACAAGCAATATATGATATGAATAAATGAATGATACTTTGCACAAATAAAGAGAGAGGGTTAAGAGACAATGGATCAAACGCAAACACAAAGATATGTTTCGAGGTTCGAGCCCCTAGCTCTACGTCCCCGCTTTCACCGAGAAGGATTTCTAATCCACTATCTTGTCCACCGAGGACTCCCACCGAGGGAACCTCCACCGAGGAGGATTTTTACTACAAGGGAGTACCGAACTCCTCTCTTAAACACCACCTCACAACCGAGGGGTAGGCCCGTAGCCAAACAACCACAAATCACCTCTACCGAAGAGGGATACAAACCAAACTCCACCTCTCACTAGAGGGAGCAAACCAACAATCCCAACCTCTACCAAAGAGGGAGCAAACCAATCACCCGATCAACCTCTACCAAAGAGGGATACAACAAAAGCAAGGGTGTTTACAACTTGGAGCTACAACAACCTCAAACAATCTCTTTTTTCTCACAAAACAAGATCCTAATTGAGTAGGATAGAAGATATAGCTCAAGTGGATATCAAGGTATTTTTGGAAAGCAAATAACAAAGAAAAACTACTTGCGAAATCTCTTGTAGATGATAGAAATGAAAATCCAAAACAATATCCCAAAAACCTAGTTTTCTTTGATTTTCCAAAACCCTTGAAAAACAATAAAGATGAAATCTTTAAGCTTTAAAACACTTTTTAAAACTTGTAAAAACACTTCAGAAAGGTAGAAATTTTTGCTCTTGAAAATCTTGTGTAAAACCCTAAAGAGATGGGGTATTTATAGGCCAAAACCAGAAACTAGCCATTGGCTGAAATCTGACAGCCAGACAGCTGGCGGTCGACCGGTCGATCGACCGCCAACGGTCATAAATATGACCGTTGGAGCATCCCGGTCGACCGCCCAGATACAGAGAGCACTGCTCTCTGGTCCGGTCGACCGCCCGGTCGACCGCCCCATGTGTTTGCCAGACGTGCACAAGGCTGTGCACGTCGGTCGACCGGCCCTTGGTTCGGTCGACCGTGCGGTCGGCCGACCTGGCCTGTCAGCCACTGTTCTGAGTCAGAAACTGGGGTTAAAAATATTTCTAATAAATCTCATTAATCTTGTAAAAATCCCCGAAAAATTGTTTTAACATTTTGCATTGATATATAAACTTGTGATAAACATTTCAACTCAAATATCAAGCAATAGAACTATTTTTGTGTCTTATCATTTTTACCAAAAACCAAACCTTGTATTTTATCAAACTTGGATTTTTCAATACATGAATAGGAAAGTCAAAATAAGTTTGTTTAAAAGTTAAGCATGCGTGTATAGAATGAATCTACTATACATAAACCAATTAAACTTGTTTTGATCAACTATTCATGAAAAATAAATATTGGTTAAACCAAAACCGAAAAACCAATATCCAAACATAAAACGTGTGTGTATTGTGCACTTGAGCATATCAACTATTCTTATCTTTACACATGGATCTAAACACACTAAACTAGGATACCTAAGTCTTCTTGACGATCTTCCATCTTCAAGTAGACTCGATCCAAACCGTGATCCACGAGCTTGGTTATGTATGATCTTGATGCTCGGGCCCTGGAATCACCAAGTGAAAACTTATAAACTCCTCTTTTTGAAGCAATCACCAACTAATATCTTGATCAATGATCTGCAACTAAAATCACAAGATAATTAGTAAACATAACTACATGAGTTAATCATCATCAAAACTAGAGTGGAAGGCCTCTGGGCCAACAAGGTATATAAAGGCTAATGCACAAGTCATAGATGCACTTAGGCACACACTTTTACAATGAACATTTTTTTCGATTTCTCATTGCGATTCCACTTTTGCAGTATGGAACACATTGATTTCTTTCAATGAACAAACGACGAACGTTTTGGAGAAGGAATCCATAATAGATGAGTCCGATGAAGCGTGCTATATGGTCCAAGGGAATGATTCTCTTGAGGTAACTTTAGATTCTCATCTTAATGATTGTGCTAGCTCTTCGTGATCATGATAGTATGAATGCACATGCTTTAAATGAAGAGCTATCTATGTTTTATAAAAATTTGCTCTTAAAATACAAACTTTTGAAAAGCAAGAGTTTTGATTTTAAAAAAGAAATAAAAATTTATTCTCTAAACTTGATTTAGTTTTACAAGAGATGGTTGAGGTTTTCAATGAAGGGGACTCATTGGAACCCAACTTGATCTTGCTTTAAAAAAATGAGATTTTGATAAATAAAAATAATTTTGATCACGTTTTGAAGAAAAATGAGATTTTCCTTCAAAACTTGATTTTGTTTTAAAAGAGAATGATTCTTTGAAAAACAAAATTGTTTTAATTTCTAAAGAATTAGAATGCATTTCTTTAAAAAAAGTTTCTTTGAAAAATGCTTTTGATTCTCATATTTCTCATGCTTTCATTGTTTCATCTTCTTGTGATAAATGTTTTGCATGCTCCACTTCTTCTTCTATTGATGATGATATTTGTCTGATGAAGAAAAGTGTAGATTGTTTGCGCTCCACTTTGAGCCAATATTCCATAAACCACAAGAGATTGGAATCTATGTTTCGAAAGAAACATATTCCACATATGCATGCACACCCATCACGGCATATACATGCTCATTATGTTCACACACATGATTTTTTGTATACTAATGTGTACACTTGTACACATTGTGAAAGTACGGGCCACCTTGCAAAATTTTGTTATGATAAGATATATTCTTTAAATTTTGCAATTAAAAATGTTGGGGTTAGGAAAGGTGCTAACCCTATGGACCCAAGAAAGTTTGGATACCAAAATTCATTCCTATTTCATTTGATGTAGGTGTGGGCTCTCACAAGATATGAAAGTATCAGTTCCTTGATGGTGGATGCGTTTCGAGCTAAACGGTCATAATTTTGGATGCATCACTTTCAAGAGAGTTTTAGTGGGAGGATCACCATGTTTTGGAGAGATAGAGACTAGGACTACGAGTGTTGGTAACTATCTCTATACTTCTTACTTTGAGTATATGTTTATGTTTTTTAGATTGATAATTTTTAGCATATCTAGATTGTCATGCTCATTAAGTTTAAATACAGTGTCTATTAGACTTGTGATATGCATATATAGTATTTGAGATACACCCATATTCGTATGGATTCACATCTTTTGTGTTCTCACTATAGTTTAGCTATAGTGTATATCCTACTTCTAATAACACTTGCATTTACATTAATGATTACATTTGTTTTTGCAACGTCCCAATCCCACGGGTACAGAGATGTTAATGCGACGTATATATGCAGCGCGAAAATACCCTCACATATATACGCTAAGCATCAGTACAGGTAAGAATCAGAGTACAGAAGCACATTGGTAATATACATTCCAACAGTAATAACACAAGTACATAGTTATCACCGAGCAAGATACAATATCTCAAGAATATAAGATCACGAGTAGGATATACAATATAAAAGACAGAAAAGTACTCACGAGTAGTAAGAGAAAAATCTCGCGAGCCGAATAAGGGGAAGCTGGAAGAAAGAGGGTCTGCGGGCAAGCAATTGCTAATCCACGCTTCTGCTGCGCACTCTGATCAGGTACAGTAAGGCCACCACGGTCCAGACTTTAAGATCTGGACATGAGGATCTAGGGTTGTCAAAAAGCAACCCAGTGAGTATGTAAGCTAAATCCAGTTGGCGTGCTCAGGTAGTCACACGTGTACATAATCAAGTGATGTGGTTCAGGCATACATGTACAGGCAATGATCAATAACATAAATGAAAATTATAGGAATAATCATGTAACGCCCCGATTCCACGGATACGGGGACGTCACTGCAACGTATATACGTAAGTCCGAATTACCTTCCCGTATATACGCTAAGCATCAGTACAGACAAGAATCAGAGTACGGAAGCAAATGGTGCATTATACATTCCAACACATATATACAATTACAGAATTATCACCAGAGTGATCCAATATTACAATAATATTATATCACAGATGCGCAAATGCGAGAGTACAAAAGATATGCAATATTTGTGAACGGTACAAAAGGGAGCTCACATACAAGTATACAAGAAAATGTACAAGTATGAATAGAAAAAGGGCACTCACGAGTTTCCAAAGGGGAAACTCGAGAGGTATGAAGGGGGGCCTGGAAGGATGTGGCTCTGGACGGTCGGCTGGAGATCCACGCTATCGCTGCGCCACTCTGATCACACGCTCCTAGCTCCAAGACCTGGACGTGAGAATCCAGGGGAGTCAAATAATACTCCCCAGGCGAGTGTAGAAGTAAAACCAAGTGGTGAAGCAGGGTGAGCACAATAATGCATATATCAAGTAGGAAATACTCAGGAGGTAGATAGGATAGAGCAAGTAAGAATAGACATGGCATGAGAATTATAAAACAGGAAATCCGAATAAAACCAATCCGAGCTACCAGGTAGTTATGACATAATACTCATAAAACATGAAATCCGATATAAAGTCCGGGAAAAGCAAATACGGTAAGGCACATCACGGATTCATAGCTATTTAAGATGCAGGCTTTGGTATGCGTCCCATTCCACATACCTCTACTTACAACTTAAAGAGCCAGTTATTATGACACTTTATTATTACTCGTCTTGCCCATATATCTCGGTATGTGTCTCGGTGTACGGCCAACTCACATACATCCATATATAAGCAAGTCGAGGTTGTTATTGGAAACAGCGGGGGTATCAACGAACTATGTTTACAGTGGGTCCCGTGCATGCCCGGGACCACGGTCCAGGATTGTTCCGTTGCATGGAAACGGAAGCCAGCCGCAAGGCTAAACAGGAGGGACTTATGTATGCCCTTATCAATCAGGAATAAGGGAGCCAGCTCTCCCCTCGGTCCCCTGGAGTACCACAGGTCAGACCGGATATAGTGCACAATACCTAATGCCACTGTAAACACGAACACATATCGATATCCGCATATTTCCCCCGACCCAATACAAGTTGGTCCATTTTAAGATTCAATAGTTTAATTATCACTTTACGGGAATAATCAGGAATTAGGCATGATCAGGAAATTAGGAGTACATAAGTACTATATAGTCAGGTCACTGCATGTAAAGCAGGAAAACAGGTCACTGATCATGACACAGAATCATAAGTCAAGGTCCCCGTAAAGATGATAATCACAAGTCAAATCATCATGCTGGGTGTAAGGTGATAGCATGATAGGATGGTGATAATGAATAAGCAACCAAACATATAAGAGATTGATAATAATCAGGTGGTAAGTTATGTCAAGAGATTGATAATAGTCTGGGTAAGTCAGGTCATACCAATAGGGTCTTACCAAATAGTAGCAAGTCAGGTGGTCAGGTGGTATACACTAGATGGTCAGGTGATATACATGTGTTAAAAGGAAGCATGCAACTAACAAGTCTGAAGTAGTAGTAGGGCAAGTGTAAACATAACAGTAATCCAAAGTCCAACGACCACGAAGGGTCGGCCACGCATGGTATAAGCAATAAAAGACATAGCACATGAAATAAAATACATGAAAGCTAAAGCGAGAACATGCGCATAATCAATGAAATAAGAAGTAAGAGGGTAGCGAGTGAGAACACTCGCCTGAGTCACCAATATACCGAAATATCCGTAATCCACTGAAGTTCGGGATGCGCCATAACCTGATATAAATATGTAGAGAGAAGAGGAGAGAGAAAGAGTTAGAGAGAGAAAGAGAGGTTTAGAGAGAGAAAGTCTAGAGAGAGAAAATGGGATTTTTAGAGAGAGTCTATTTAGAGAGAGAAAGTGAGATTTCTAGAGAGAGAATCTAGAGGGAGATTTCTAGAGAGAGAATCTAGAGGGAGATTTCTAGAGAGAGAAAATCTAGAGTGAGAAAGAGTGATTTTTAGAAAGGGATAACCTAGAGAGAGAAAGAGTGATTTTTAGAGGGAGAAACCCTAGAGAGAGAAAGTGGAGGTTTTAGAGAGGGTCTAGGGAGGAGTTAGAGAGAGAAACTGAGGAGAGAGAGGGAGAGGAATTGTAGAGAGAGGAGAGAGAGGAAGAGAGAGAAAGAGAGAGAGAGAGAAGGAAAGAGAGAGAAAGAGGAGAGAGAGAGAGAGCTGGAGAGAGAGAGCTAGAGTGAGAAAGAGAGGAGAGAGAAAGAGAGAGGAGAGAGAAACAGTGAGAGAGAGAGAGAGAGAACAAGAGAGAGAGAAAGAGAGAGCAGGATAGAGAGAGAAAGAGAAAGAGAGAGAGGAGAGAGAGAGAGAGAGCTAGAGTGAGAAAGAGAGGAGAGAGAAAGAGAGAGGTAGAGATGATGTTAGTCAAGATACAAGTCAAGAAGTATAATATACAACATATAAACCAAGTATAAGATCCAAGTTTGAGAAGGTAAATAACTGTAACAAACAGACAGAATTAGTCGACTAGGGTAGGATGAGTAGTCGACTAATAAAGGGGTTAGTCGACTAACAGTCTGGTATAGTCGACTAATACTGGGTTCCAGAGAGTTGATATTCTGATTCAGGAAAAGTTAGTCGACTAGGGTCATAGGGGTAGTCGACTAACAGACATGACAAGTCGACTGACAGTTAGGCTAAGTCGACTAATACTGTGATACAGAGAGTTAAGGTTTCTGGTCCAGGAAGGGTTAGTCGACTAGGGTCAAGGGTGTAGTCGACTAAGGGCCTCTAGTCGACTAGGAACTAAGGTAAGTCGACTAATACTGTGTTTCCAGAAAAGGTTAAGTTATCAGCCAAGGGTTTCTAGTCGACTAATCTATAGGTCTAGTCGACTAATCGACTGGAAACAGTAAACAGAACAGATTTCCTAGGGTTTGGGTTTGATGGCTAAATAAACATGGATTGAAGTCATAATTGAACATGATATGAATACACATGTATACTAAGAATAGACTAAGTCTAAATGAGTAAGATCACTCACCAAAGAGAGTGATTGGTCTCCATGAGGTGAGGGAGTGATGGTGGTGGTGATTGAAGTTGATGATGAAGAAGATGGTGATGATCCTTTGGTGTTGTTGATGCCCTTGTGGTTGCTTCCATGGTGATGAAGGAGGAAGGAGGTGAAGCTAAAGTGTTGGAGTAGTTGTTGAGGTGGTGGAGATGAAGAGGAATTGAAGGAGGTGAAGGCTAGGGCTTTGGCTCTTGATGAAGAGAATGAAAAAAAGAAATGAAATGTAAAGGAAGGATATATATAGTATTGGGATTTTGTGAAGGGGGAGCAATTTAGATAGAAGAGAGGGGCTTAATTGCAAAAAGGGGAGGTGAGGTGAGTGTCCTTCTCTTGGCCACTTGGCCGGCCATGGGGGAGAGAGAGAATGAGTGGGATTATGTGGAAAATTGGAATTATTGGAAAATTGGAAAAGGCTTTGGTTAGTGGAGGAAGGAAAGAAATAAAGGAAAAGGAAAAATGGAAAAGAAATTATAATGAGAAGATATTTTCTTGGGAAAGAAGATGAAAATAATGGAAGTGGCGGATTCCCGGGACTCAGTTGCGGATGCGGAAACCTTTCGGGAAAAATACCGGAATCGTCCGAAATTCAAGTATCCCGGAACGACCCGAAATAATTACCAAAAATCAATAATAATATATAAAGACCAATAGTGAAATCCGTTTGAAGAAATACTTTATAGTTTTGAAACTAAAAATCCCGGAACCAGTTATCTACCAACTCCGATGGAATTTTCATAAAATCATAAAATCCTCAGAAAAAGAATGTAGGTAGAAAATATGATTCTAAGAAATAAAGCCTAAAGGACCATTTAGAAATTCCAAACCGTTTAAGAATTAAAAATCTAGGAATCGGTCAGCGGCACTGGCCGACACCGGTTTTGAAGACTTTCATTTTAATTCCAGAAAAATCTAGAAAATCATAGAAAATATATAATAATGGAAAATGATATTTAAAACTAAAATCGGTCAATTCTCATTATCAGAATGTCTAAATCGAGTAATATACTATAATCGGGTTCCTGGTTCGGACTGGGACTGACTCCGAGTCCACGAATCCAAATCCAAGATAAAACAATCATATAAATAGTTCGTAATACAAAACAATTATCGAAGGTAAATCGAAAAATACGATCGAAAAATCTGAATACGTAACTAAGTACGTATTCCGGGAACGGGGTATTACAATCCACCCACCTTACAAAAAATTGCGTCCTCGCAATTTCGTTAAGGGGTGAATTGAACACAAAGGGAACAAGGGTGGAATCTATACCAATTAAGATATGAAGCACTATAGGTAGGGCTCTCAAGTCAACTGAATAATAATCATACTCTGCATTTCCGGCTGATGATGTCGTGGCTGTGTAATAAATCTTTAGAATAATGCTGAATAATACTGATGATGTCGTGGCTGTGAAATAAATGAATACTGATGATGTCGTGGCTGTGTAATAAAGAAAACCCCGAAAATCCTGAGCATAATAAAGAAGACCGATAATTAAGAATCCGACTGCTGTCCTCTGAAAGATAGCCAGATCAAGATCGATCTGGAGAATACCAAGCTTCATAGAATTGGCCGAAGAGATCACATAATAGCTTCCTTCTGAACCAGCCACTACCTCTCTAGTCTAGTCATATCTTAAAATAGTATAAGGCTTCATAAAATCAAAACAGGGAAAGGATAGGAAGGATTTAGGAATCAAAGGAAAGATAGTCAAGGAGGGATTTGAAATCAAAGGAAAGATAGTCAAGAAATAGATAACTCTGCACTTGCAGTTGGAATGTATAACCAAGACTCATGTATTCCAGTTGCAAATCTCTTTACCATTGATTTGCCTTCTGGACGTACTGAGGAGGTTAGAGCCTAAGCTCTGATACCAACCTGTAACGCCCCGATTCCACGGATACGGGGACGTCACTGCAACGTATATACGTAAGTCCGAATTACCTTCCCGTATATACGCTAAGCATCAGTACAGACAAGAATCAGAGTACGGAAGCAAATGGTGCATTATACATTCCAACACATATATACAATTACAGAATTATCACCAGAGTGATCCAATATTACAATAATATTATATCACAGATGCGCAAATGCGAGAGTACAAAAGATATGCAATATTTGTGAACGGTACAAAAGGGAGCTCACATACAAGTATACAAGAAAATGTACAAGTATGAATAGAAAAAGGGCACTCACGAGTTTGCTAAGGGGAAACTCGAGAGGTATGAAGGGGGGCCTGGAAGGATGTGGCTCTGGACGGTCGGCTGGAGATCCACGCTATCGCTGCGCCACTCTGATCACACGCTCCTAACTCCAAGACCTGGACGTGAGAATCCAGGGGAGTCAAATAATACTCCCCAGGCGAGTGTAGAAGCAAAACCAAGTGGTGAAGCAGGGTGAGCACAATAATGCATATATCAAGTAGGAAATACTCAGGAGGTAGATAGGATAGAGCAAGTAAGAATAGACATGGCATGAGAATCATAAAACAGGAAATCCGAATAAAACCAATCCGAGCTACCAGGTAGTTATGACATAATACTCATAAAACATGAAATCCGATATAAAGTCCGGGAAAAGCAAATACGGTAAGGCACATCACGGATTCATAGCTATTTAAGATGCAGGCTTTGGTATGCGTCCCATTCCACATACCTCTACTTACAACTTAAAGAGCCAGTTATTATGACACTTTATTATTACTCGTCTTGCCCATATATCTCGGTATGTGTCTCGGTGTACGGCCAACTCACATACATCCATATATAAGCAAGTCGAGGTTGTTATTGGAAACAGCGGGGGTATCAACGAACTATGTTTACAGTGGGTCCCGTGCATGCCCGGGACCACGGTCCAGGATTGTTCCGTTGCATGGAAACGGAAGCCAGCCGCAAGGCTAAACAGGAGGGACTTATGTATGCCCTTATCAATCAGGAATAAGGGAGCCAGCTCTCCCCTCGGTCCCCTGGAGTACCACAGGTCAGACCGGATATAGTGCACAATACCTAATGCCACTGTAAACACGAACACATATCGATATCCGCATATTTCCCCCGACCCAATACAAGTTGGTCCATTTTAAGATTCAATAGTTTAATTATCACTTTACGGGAATAATCAGGAATTAGGCATGATCAGGAAATTAGGAGTACATAAGTACTATATAGTCAGGTCACTGCATGTAAAGCAGGAAAACAGGTCACTGATCATGACACAGAATCATAAGTCAAGGTCCCCGTAAAGATGATAATCACAAGTCAAATCATCATGCTGGGTGTAAGGTGATAGCATGATAGGATGGTGATAATGAATAAGCAACCAAACATATAAGAGATTGATAATAATCAGGTGGTAAGTTATGTCAAGAGATTGATAATAGTCTGGGTAAGTCAGGTCATACCAATAGGGTCTTACCAAATAGTAGCAAGTCAGGTGGTCAGGTGGTATACACTAGATGGTCAGGTGATATACATGTGTTAAAAGGAAGCATGCAACTAACAAGTCTGAAGTAGTAGTAGGGCAAGTGTAAACATAACAGTAATCCAAAGTCCAACGACCACGAAGGGTCGGCCACGCATGGTATAAGCAATAAAAGACATAGCACATGAAATAAATACATGAAAGCTAAAGCGAGAACATGCGCATAATCAATGAAATAAGAAGTAAGAGGGTAGCGAGTGAGAACACTCGCCTGAGTCACCAATATACCGAAATATCCGTAATCCACTGAAGTTCGGGATGCGCCATAACCTGATATAAATATGTAGAGAGAAGAGGAGAGAGAAAGAGTTAGAGAGAGAAAGAGAGGTTTAGAGAGAGAAAGTCTAGAGAGAGAAAATGGGATTTTTAGAGAGAGTCTATTTAGAGAGAGAAAGTGAGATTTCTAGAGAGAGAATCTAGAGGGAGATTTCTAGAGAGAGAATCTAGAGGGAGATTTCTAGAGAGAAAATCTAGAGTGAGAAAGAGTGATTTTTAGAAAGGGATAACCTAGAGAGAGAAAGAGTGATTTTTAGAGGGAGAAACCCTAGAGAGAGAAAGTGGAGGTTTTAGAGAGGGTCTAGGGAGGAGTTAGAGAGAGAAACTGAGGAGAGAGAGGGAGAGGAATTGTAGAGAGAGGAGAGAGAGGAAGAGAGAGGAAGAGAGAGAGAGAAGAAAGAGAGAGAAAGAGGAGAGAGAGAGAGCTGGAGAGAGAGAGCTAGAGTGAGAAAGAGAGGAGAGAGAAAGAGAGAGGAGAGAGAAACAGTGAGAGAGAGAGAGAGAACAAGAGAGAGAGAAAGAGAGAGCAGGATAGAGAGAGAAAGAGAAAGAGAGAGAGAGAGAGAGAGAGAGAGAGAGAGAGAGAGAGAGAGAGAGAGAGCTAGAGTGAGAAAGAGAGGAGAGAGAAAGAGAGAGGTAGAGATGATGTTAGTCAAGATACAAGTCAAGAAGTATAATATACAACATATAAACCAAGTATAAGATCCAAGTTTGAGAAGGTAAATAACTGTAACAAACAGACAGAATTAGTCGACTAGGGTAGGATGAGTAGTCGACTAATAAAGGGGTTAGTCGACTAACAGTCTGGTATAGTCGACTAATACTGGGTTCCAGAGAGTTGATATTCTGATTCAGGAAAAGTTAGTCGACTAGGGTCATAGGGGTAGTCGACTAACAGACATGACAAGTCGACTGACAGTTAGGCTAAGTCGACTAATACTGTGATACAGAGAGTTAAGGTTTCTGGTCCAGGAAGGGTTAGTCGACTAGGGTCAAGGGTGTAGTCGACTAAGGGCCTCTAGTCGACTAGGAACTAAGGTAAGTCGACTAATACTGTGTTTCCAGAAAAGGTTAAGTTATCAGCCAAGGGTTTCTAGTCGACTAATCTATAGGTCTAGTCGACTAATCGACTGGAAACAGTAAACAGAACAGATTTCCTAGGGTTTGGGTTTGATGGCTAAATAAACATGGATTGAAGTCATAATTGAACATGATATGAATACACATGTATACTAAGAATAGACTAAGTCTAAATGAGTAAGATCACTCACCAAAGAGAGTGATTGGTCTCCATGAGGTGAGGGAGTGATGGTGGTGGTGATTGAAGTTGATGATGAAGAAGATGGTGATGATCCTTTGGTGTTGTTGATGCCCTTGTGGTTGCTTCCATGGTGATGAAGGAGGAAGGAGGTGAAGCTAAAGTGTTGGAGTAGTTGTTGAGGTGGTGGAGATGAAGAGGAATTGAAGGAGGTGAAGGCTAGGGCTTTGGCTCTTGATGAAGAGAATGAAAAAAAGAAATGAAATGTAAAGGAAGGATATATATAGTATTGGGATTTTGTGAAGGGGGAGCAATTTAGATAGAAGAGAGGGGCTTAATTGCAAAAAGGGGAGGTGAGGTGAGTGTCCTTCTCTTGGCGACTTGGCCGGCCATGGGGGAGAGAGAGAATGAGTGGGATTATGTGGAAAATTGGAATTATTGGAAAATTGGAAAAGGCTTTGGTTAGTGGAGGAAGGAAAGAAATAAAGGAAAAGGAAAAATGGAAAAGAAATTATAATGAGAAGATATTTTCTTGGGAAAGAAGATGAAAATAATGGAAGTGGCGGATTCCCGGGACTCAGTTGCGGATGCGGAAACCTTTCGGGAAAAATACCGGAATCGTCCGAAATTCAAGTATCTCGGAACGACCCGAAATAATTACCAAAAATCAATAATAATATATAAAGACCAATAGTGAAATCCGTTTGAAGAAATACTTTATAGTTTTGAAACTAAAAATCCCGGAACCAGTTATCTACCGACTCCGATGGAATTTTCATAAAATCATAAAATCCTCAGAAAAAGAATGTAGGTAGAAAATATGATTCTAAGAAATAAAGCCTAAAGGACCATTTAGAAATTCCAAACCGTTTAAGAATTAAAAATCCAGGAATCGGTCAGCGGCACTGGCCGACACCGGTTTTGAAGACTTTCATTTTAATTTCAGAAAAATCTAGAAAATCATAGAAAATATATAATAATGGAAAATGATATTTAAAACTAAAATCGGTCAATTCTCATTATCAGAATGTCTAAATCGAGTAATATACTATAATCGGGTTCCTGGTTCGGACTGGGACTGACTCCGAGTCCACGAATCCAAATCCAAGATAAAACAATCATATAAATAGTTCGTAATACAAAACAATTATCGAAGGTAAATCGAAAAATACGATCGAAAAATCTGAATACGTAACTAAGTACGTATTCCGGGAACGGGGTATTACAATCCACCCACCTTACAAAAAATTGCGTCCTCGCAATTTCGTTAAGGGGTGAATTGAACACAAAGGGAACAAGGGTGGAATCTATACCAATTAAGATATGAAGCACTATAGGTAGGGCTCTCAAGTCAACTGAATAATAATCATACTCTGCATTTCCGGCTGATGATGTCGTGGCTGTGTAATAAATCTTTAGAATAATGCTGAATAATACTGATGATGTCGTGGCTGTGAAATAAATGAATACTGATGATGTCGTGGCTGTGTAATAAAGAAAACCCCGAAAATCCTGAGCATAATAAAGAAGACCGATAATTAAGAATCCGACTGCTGTCCTCTGAAAGATAGCCAGATCAAGATCGATCTGGAGAATACCAAGCTTCATAGAATTGGCCGAAGAGATCACATAATAGCTTCCTTCTGAACCAGCCACTACCTCTCTAGTCTAGTCATATCTTAAAATAGTATAAGGCTTCATAAAATCAAAACAGGGAAAGGATAGGAAGGATTTAGGAATCAAAGGAAAGATAGTCAAGGAGGGATTTGAAATCAAAGGAAAGATAGTCAAGAAATAGATAACTCTGCACTTGCAGTTGGAATGTATAACCAAGACTCATGTATTCCAGTTGCAAATCTCTTTACCATTGATTTGCCTTCTGGACGTACTGAGGAGGTTAGAGCCTAAGCTCTGATACCAACCTGTAACGCCCCGATTCCACGGATACGGGGACGTCACTGCAACGTATATACGTAAGTCCGAATTACCTTCCCGTATATACGCTAAGCATCAGTACAGACAAGAATCAGAGTACGGAAGCAAATGGTGCATTATACATTCCAACACATATAT
Source organism: Agave tequilana (assembly GCA_038442645.1). NCBI lineage: Eukaryota > Viridiplantae > Streptophyta > Magnoliopsida > Asparagales > Asparagaceae > Agave > Agave tequilana. Next base: position 72,506 of record JAVJIF010030657.1, read on the forward strand.
ACAATTACAGAATTATCACCAGAGTGATCCAATATTACAATAATATTATATCACAGATGCGCAAATGCGAGAGTACAAAAGATATGCAATATTTGTGAACGGTACAAAAGGGAGCTCACATACAAGTATACAAGAAAATGTACAAGTATGAATAGAAAAAGGGCACTCACGAGTTTGCTAAGGGGAAACTCGAGAGGTATGAAGGGGGGCCTGGAAGGATGTGGCTCTGGACGGTCGGCTGGAGATCCACGCTATCGCTGCGCCACTCTGATCACACGCTCCTAACTCCAAGACCTGGACGTGAGAATCCAGGGGAGTCAAATAATACTCCCCAGGCGAGTGTAGAAGCAAAACCAAGTGGTGAAGCAGGGTGAGCACAATAATGCATATATCAAGTAGGAAATACTCAGGAGGTAGATAGGATAGAGCAAGTAAGAATAGACATGGCATGAGAATCATAAAACAGGAAATCCGAATAAAACCAATCCGAGCTACCAGGTAGTTATGACATAATACTCATAAAACATGAAATCCGATATAAAGTCCGGGAAAAGCAAATACGGTAAGGCACATCACGGATTCATAGCTATTTAAGATGCAGGCTTTGGTATGCGTCCCATTCCACATACCTCTACTTACAACTTAAAGAGCCAGTTATTATGACACTTTATTATTACTCGTCTTGCCCATATATCTCGGTATGTGTCTCGGTGTACGGCCAACTCACATACATCCATATATAAGCAAGTCGAGGTTGTTATTGGAAACAGCGGGGGTATCAACGAACTATGTTTACAGTGGGTCCCGTGCATGCCGGGACCACGGTCCAGGATTGTTCCGTTGCATGGAAACGGAAGCCAGCCGCAAGGCTAAACAGGAGGGACTTATGTATGCCCTTATCAATCAGGAATAAGGGAGCCAGCTCTCCCTCGGTCCCCTGGAGTACCACAGGTCAGACCGGATATAGTGCACAATACCTAATGCCACTGTAAACACGAACACATATCGATATCCGCATATTTCCCCGACCCAATACAAGTTGGTCCATTTTAAGATTCAATAGTTTAATTATCACTTTACGGGAATAATCAGGAATTAGGCATGATCAGGAAATAGGAGTACATAAGTACTATATAGTCAGGTCACTGCATGTAAAGCAGGAAAACAGGTCACTGATCATGACACAGAATCATAAGTCAAGGTCCCCGTAAAGATGATAATCACAAGTCAAATCATCATGCTGGGTGTAAGGTGATAGCATGATAGGATGGTGATAATGAATAAGCAACCAAACATATAAGAGATTGATAATAATCAGGTGGTAAGTTATGTCAAGAGATTGATAATAGTCTGGGTAAGTCAGGTCATACCAATAGGGTCTTACCAAATAGTAGCAAGTCAGGTGGTCAGGTGGTATACACTAGATGGTCAGGTGATATACATGTGTTAAAAGGAAGCATGCAACTAACAAGTCTGAAGTAGTAGTAGGGCAAGTGTAAACATAACAGTAATCCAAAGTCCAACGACCACGAAGGGTCGGCCACGCATGGTATAAGCAATAAAAGACATAGCACATGAAATAAAATACATGAAAGCTAAAGCGAGAACATGCGCATAATCAATGAAATAAGAAGTAAGAGGGTAGCGAGTGAGAACACTCGCCTGAGTCACCAATATACCGAAATATCCGTAATCCACTGAAGTTCGGGATGCGCCATAACCTGATATAAATATGTAGAGAGAAGAGGAGAGAGAAAGAGTTAGAGAGAGAAAGAGAGGTTTAGAGAGAGAAAGTCTAGAGAGAGAAAATGGGATTTTTAGAGAGAGTCTATTTAGAGAGAGAAAGTGAGATTTCTAGAGAGAGAATCTAGAGGGAGATTTCTAGAGAGAGAATCTAGAGGGAGATTTCTAGAGAGAGAAAATCTAGAGTGAGAAAGAGTGATTTTTAGAAAGGGATAACCTAGAGAGAGAAAGAGTGATTTTTAGAGGGAGAAACCCTAGAGAGAGAAAGTGGAGGTTTTAGAGAGGGTCTAGGGAGGAGTTAGAGAGAGAAACTGAGGAGAGAGAGGGAGAGGAATTGTAGAGAGAGGAGAGAGAGGAAGAGAGAGGAAGAGAGAGAGAGAAGGAAAGAGAGAGAAAGAGGAGAGAGAGAGAGCTGGAGAGAGAGAGCTAGAGTGAGAAAGAGAGGAGAGAGAAAGAGAGAGGAGAGAGAAACAGTGAGAGAGAGAGAGAGAACAAGAGAGAGAGAAAGAGAGAGCAGGATAGAGAGAGAAAGAGAAAGAGAGAGAGAGAGAGAGAGAGAGAGAGAGAGAGCTAGAGTGAGAAAGAGAGGAGAGAGAAAGAGAGAGGTAGAGATGATGTTAGTCAAGATACAAGTCAAGAAGTATAATATACAACATATAAACCAAGTATAAGATCCAAGTTTGAGAAGGTAAATAACTGTAACAAACAGACAGAATTAGTCGACTAGGGTAGGATGAGTAGTCGACTAATAAAGGGGTTAGTCGACTAACAGTCTGGTATAGTCGACTAATACTGGGTTCCAGAGAGTTGATATTCTGATTCAGGAAAAGTTAGTCGACTAGGGTCATAGGGGTAGTCGACTAACAGACATGACAAGTCGACTGACAGTTAGGCTAAGTCGACTAATACTGTGATACAGAGAGTTAAGGTTTCTGGTCCAGGAAGGGTTAGTCGACTAGGGTCAAGGGTGTAGTCGACTAAGGGCCTCTAGTCGACTAGGAACTAAGGTAAGTCGACTAATACTGTGTTTCCAGAAAAGGTTAAGTTATCAGCCAAGGGTTTCTAGTCGACTAATCTATAGGTCTAGTCGACTAATCGACTGGAAACAGTAAACAGAACAGATTTCCTAGGGTTTGGGTTTGATGGCTAAATAAACATGGATTGAAGTCATAATTGAACATGATATGAATACACATGTATACTAAGAATAGACTAAGTCTAAATGAGTAAGATCACTCACCAAAGAGAGTGATTGGTCTCCATGAGGTGAGGGAGTGATGGTGGTGGTGATTGAAGTTGATGATGAAGAAGATGGTGATGATCCTTTGGTGTTGTTGATGCCCTTGTGGTTGCTTCCATGGTGATGAAGGAGGAAGGAGGTGAAGCTAAAGTGTTGGAGTAGTTGTTGAGGTGGTGGAGATGAAGAGGAATTGAAGGAGGTGAAGGCTAGGGCTTTGGCTCTTGATGAAGAGAATGAAAAAAGAAATGAAATGTAAAGGAAGGATATATATAGTATTGGGATTTTGTGAAGGGGGAGCAATTTAGATAGAAGAGAGGGGCTTAATTGCAAAAAGGGGAGGTGAGGTGAGTGTCCTTCTCTTGGCGACTTGGCCGGCCATGGGGGAGAGAGAGAATGAGTGGGATTATGTGGAAAATTGGAATTATTGGAAAATTGGAAAAGGCTTTGGTTAGTGGAGGAAGGAAAGAAATAAAGGAAAAGGAAAAATGGAAAAGAAATTATAATGAGAAGATATTTTCTTGGGAAAGAAGATGAAAATAATGGAAGTGGCGGATTCCCGGGACTCAGTTGCGGATGCGGAAACCTTTCGGGAAAAATACCGGAATCGTCCGAAATTCAAGTATCTCGGAACGACCCGAAATAATTACCAAAAATCAATAATAATATATAAAGACCAATAGTGAAATCCGTTTGAAGAAATACTTTATAGTTTTGAAACTAAAAATCCCGGAACCAGTTATCTACCGACTCCGATGGAATTTTCATAAAATCATAAAATCCTCAGAAAAAGAATGTAGGTAGAAAATATGATTCTAAGAAATAAAGCCTAAAGGACCATTTAGAAATTCCAAACCGTTTAAGAATTAAAAATCCAGGAATCGGTCAGCGGCACTGGCCGACACCGGTTTTGAAGACTTTCATTTTAATTTCAGAAAAATCTAGAAAATCATAGAAAATATATAATAATGGAAAATGATATTTAAAACTAAAATCGGTCAATTCTCATTATCAGAATGTCTAAATCGAGTAATATACTATAATCGGGTTCCTGGTTCGGACTGGGACTGACTCCGAGTCCACGAATCCAAATCCAAGATAAAACAATCATATAAATAGTTCGTAATACAAAACAATTATCGAAGGTAAATCGAAAAATACGATCGAAAAATCTGAATACGTAACTAAGTACGTATTCCGGGAACGGGGTATTACAATCCACCCACCTTACAAAAAATTGCGTCCTCGCAATTTCGTTAAGGGGTGAATTGAACACAAAGGGAACAAGGGTGGAATCTATACCAATTAAGATATGAAGCACTATAGGTAGGGCTCTCAAGTCAACTGAATAATAATCATACTCTGCATTTCCGGCTGATGATGTCGTGGCTGTGTAATAAATCTTTAGAATAATGCTGAATAATACTGATGATGTCGTGGCTGTGAAATAAATGAATACTGATGATGTCGTGGCTGTGTAATAAAGAAAACCCCGAAAATCCTGAGCATAATAAAGAAGACCGATAATTAAGAATCCGACTGCTGTCCTCTGAAAGATAGCCAGATCAAGATCGATCTGGAGAATACCAAGCTTCATAGAATTGGCCGAAGAGATCACATAATAGCTTCCTTCTGAACCAGCCACTACCTCTCTAGTCTAGTCATATCTTAAAATAGTATAAGGCTTCATAAAATCAAAACAGGGAAAGGATAGGAAGGATTTAGGAATCAAAGGAAAGATAGTCAAGGAGGGATTTGAAATCAAAGGAAAGATAGTCAAGAAATAGATAACTCTGCACTTGCAGTTGGAATGTATAACCAAGACTCATGTATTCCAGTTGCAAATCTCTTTACCATTGATTTGCCTTCTGGACGTACTGAGGAGGTTAGAGCCTAAGCTCTGATACCAACCTGTAACGCCCCGATTCCACGGATACGGGGACGTCACTGCAACGTATATACGTAAGTCCGAATTACCTTCCCGTATATACGCTAAGCATCAGTACAGACAAGAATCAGAGTACGGAAGCAAATGGTGCATTATACATTCCAACACATATATACAATTACAGAATTATCACCAGAGTGATCCAATATTACAATAATATTATATCACAGATGCGCAAATGCGAGAGTACAAAAGATATGCAATATTTGTGAACGGTACAAAAGGGAGCTCACATACAAGTATACAAGAAAATGTACAAGTATGAATAGAAAAAGGGCACTCACGAGTTTGCTAAGGGGAAACTCGAGAGGTATGAAGGGGGGCCTGGAAGGATGTGGCTCTGGACGGTCGGCTGGAGATCCACGCTATCGCTGCGCCACTCTGATCACACGCTCCTAACTCCAAGACCTGGACGTGAGAATCCAGGGGAGTCAAATAATACTCCCCAGGCGAGTGTAGAAGCAAAACCAAGTGGTGAAGCAGGGTGAGCACAATAATGCATATATCAAGTAGGAAATACTCAGGAGGTAGATAGGATAGAGCAAGTAAGAATAGACATGGCATGAGAATCATAAAACAGGAAATCCGAATAAAACCAATCCGAGCTACCAGGTAGTTATGACATAATACTCATAAAACATGAAATCCGATATAAAGTCCGGGAAAAGCAAATACGGTAAGGCACATCACGGATTCATAGCTATTTAAGATGCAGGCTTTGGTATGCGTCCCATTCCACATACCTCTACTTACAACTTAAAGAGCCAGTTATTATGACACTTTATTATTACTCGTCTTGCCCATATATCTCGGTATGTGTCTCGGTGTACGGCCAACTCACATACATCCATATATAAGCAAGTCGAGGTTGTTATTGGAAACAGCGGGGGTATCAACGAACTATGTTTACAGTGGGTCCCGTGCATGCCCGGGACCACGGTCCAGGATTGTTCCGTTGCATGGAAACGGAAGCCAGCCGCAAGGCTAAACAGGAGGGACTTATGTATGCCCTTATCAATCAGGAATAAGGGAGCCAGCTCTCCCCTCGGTCCCCTGGAGTACCACAGGTCAGACCGGATATAGTGCACAATACCTAATGCCACTGTAAACACGAACACATATCGATATCCGCATATTTCCCCCGACCCAATACAAGTTGGTCCATTTTAAGATTCAATAGTTTAATTATCACTTTACGGGAATAATCAGGAATTAGGCATGATCAGGAAATTAGGAGTACATAAGTACTATATAGTCAGGTCACTGCATGTAAAGCAGGAAAACAGGTCACTGATCATGACACAGAATCATAAGTCAAGGTCCCCGTAAAGATGATAATCACAAGTCAAATCATCATGCTGGGTGTAAGGTGATAGCATGATAGGATGGTGATAATGAATAAGCAACCAAACATATAAGAGATTGATAATAATCAGGTGGTAAGTTATGTCAAGAGATTGATAATAGTCTGGGTAAGTCAGGTCATACCAATAGGGTCTTACCAAATAGTAGCAAGTCAGGTGGTCAGGTGGTATACACTAGATGGTCAGGTGATATACATGTGTTAAAAGGAAGCATGCAACTAACAAGTCTGAAGTAGTAGTAGGGCAAGTGTAAACATAACAGTAATCCAAAGTCCAACGACCACGAAGGGTCGGCCACGCATGGTATAAGCAATAAAAGACATAGCACATGAAATAAAATACATGAAAGCTAAAGCGAGAACATGCGCATAATCAATGAAATAAGAAGTAAGAGGGTAGCGAGTGAGAACACTCGCCTGAGTCACCAATATACCGAAATATCCGTAATCCACTGAAGTTCGGGATGCGCCATAACCTGATATAAATATGTAGAGAGAAGAGGAGAGAGAAAGAGTTAGAGAGAGAAAGAGAGGTTTAGAGAGAGAAAGTCTAGAGAGAGAAAATGGGATTTTTAGAGAGAGTCTATTTAGAGAGAGAAAGTGAGATTTCTAGAGAGAGAATCTAGAGGGAGATTTCTAGAGAGAGAATCTAGAGGGAGATTTCTAGAGAGAGAAAATCTAGAGTGAGAAAGAGTGATTTTTAGAAAGGGATAACCTAGAGAGAGAAAGAGTGATTTTTAGAGGGAGAAACCCTAGAGAGAGAAAGTGGAGGTTTTAGAGAGGGTCTAGGGAGGAGTTAGAGAGAGAAACTGAGGAGAGAGAGGGAGAGGAATTGTAGAGAGAGGAGAGAGAGGAAGAGAGAGGAAGAGAGAGAGAGAAGGAAAGAGAGAGAAAGAGGAGAGAGAGAGAGCTGGAGAGAGAGAGCTAGAGTGAGAAAGAGAGGAGAGAGAAAGAGAGAGGAGAGAGAAACAGTGAGAGAGAGAGAGAGAACAAGAGAGAGAGAAAGAGAGAGCAGGATAGAGAGAGAAAGAGAAAGAGAGAGAGAGAGAGAGAGAGAGAGAGAGAGCTAGAGTGAGAAAGAGAGGAGAGAGAAAGAGAGAGGTAGAGATGATGTTAGTCAAGATACAAGTCAAGAAGTATAATATACAACATATAAACCAAGTATAAGATCCAAGTTTGAGAAGGTAAATAACTGTAACAAACAGACAGAATTAGTCGACTAGGGTAGGATGAGTAGTCGACTAATAAAGGGGTTAGTCGACTAACAGTCTGGTATAGTCGACTAATACTGGGTTCCAGAGAGTTGATATTCTGATTCAGGAAAAGTTAGTCGACTAGGGTCATAGGGGTAGTCGACTAACAGACATGACAAGTCGACTGACAGTTAGGCTAAGTCGACTAATACTGTGATACAGAGAGTTAAGGTTTCTGGTCCAGGAAGGGTTAGTCGACTAGGGTCAAGGGTGTAGTCGACTAAGGGCCTCTAGTCGACTAGGAACTAAGGTAAGTCGACTAATACTGTGTTTCCAGAAAAGGTTAAGTTATCAGCCAAGGGTTTCTAGTCGACTAATCTATAGGTCTAGTCGACTAATCGACTGGAAACAGTAAACAGAACAGATTTCCTAGGGTTTGGGTTTGATGGCTAAATAAACATGGATTGAAGTCATAATTGAACATGATATGAATACACATGTATACTAAGAATAGACTAAGTCTAAATGAGTAAGATCACTCACCAAAGAGAGTGATTGGTCTCCATGAGGTGAGGGAGTGATGGTGGTGGTGATTGAAGTTGATGATGAAGAAGATGGTGATGATCCTTTGGTGTTGTTGATGCCCTTGTGGTTGCTTCCATGGTGATGAAGGAGGAAGGAGGTGAAGCTAAAGTGTTGGAGTAGTTGTTGAGGTGGTGGAGATGAAGAGGAATTGAAGGAGGTGAAGGCTAGGGCTTTGGCTCTTGATGAAGAGAATGAAAAAAAGAAATGAAATGTAAAGGAAGGATATATATAGTATTGGGATTTGTGAAGGGGGAGCAATTTAGATAGAAGAGAGGGGCTTAATTGCAAAAAGGGGAGGTGAGGTGAGTGTCCTTCTCTTGGCGACTTGGCCGGCCATGGGGAGAGAGAGAATGAGTGGGATTATGTGGAAAATTGGAATTATTGGAAAATTGGAAAAGGCTTTGGTTAGTGGAGGAAGGAAAGAAATAAAGGAAAAGGAAAAATGGAAAAGAAATTATAATGAGAAGATATTTTCTTGGGAAAGAAGATGAAAATAATGGAAGTGGCGGATTCCCGGGACTCAGTTGCGGATGCGGAAACCTTTCGGGAAAAATACCGGAATCGTCCGAAATTCAAGTATCTCGGAACGACCCGAAATAATTACCAAAAATCAATAATAATATATAAAGACCAATAGTGAAATCCGTTTGAAGAAATACTTTATAGTTTTGAAACTAAAAATCCCGGAACCAGTTATCTACCGACTCCGATGGAATTTTCATAAAATCATAAAATCCTCAGAAAAAGAATGTAGGTAGAAAATATGATTCTAAGAAATAAAGCCTAAAGGACCATTTAGAAATTCCAAACCGTTTAAGAATTAAAAATCCAGGAATCGGTCAGCGGCACTGGCCGACACCGGTTTTGAAGACTTTCATTTTAATTCCAGAAAAATCTAGAAAATCATAGAAAATATATAATAATGGAAAATGATATTTAAAACTAAAATCGGTCAATTCTCATTATCAGAATGTCTAAATCGAGTAATATACTATAATCGGGTTCCTGGTTCGGACTGGGACTGACTCCGAGTCCACGAATCCAAATCCAAGATAAAACAATCATATAAATAGTTCGTAATACAAAACAATTATCGAAGGTAAATCGAAAAATACGATCGAAAAATCTGAATACGTAACTAAGTACGTATTCCGGGAACGGGGTATTACAAATCATAAATCTAAAATGAAGTAAATACATGTGTATCGATAAATCTGAATCAGAAAATATGTATAGAAAAACGGTGTCGAGAGCATAGGTACACATAAACATGTAATGCCAGTACAATTCAGTAAACAAGAGTCAGGAAATCCCGTAATAATTTAGAATCATATATAGTAAAATAGAATGTCCTGCTCAAGTCATACAACATGAATTGTTGAATCATAATAACGGGGCAAGTCATATGCAAGGGTAAATTAGTATGTTGCATTTAAGTTATCTTATAATAATCATCAGTATCATCTGATATTTTAATCATCCCCCTGCTAGTGTCACCCATCACTGATAGTCCATACTAGAGTTTGAGCTCTAGTAGAACTCACTCGAGTCTGATATGGGTGAACCAGTATCCGAACGAAAGAGAGACCAAATATCACACATTTCTAATATTATTATTGTTTGGTTGTTACATTCTTATGTTATTCATCTGATCCATATATTTAGGTATATATTACGGTACACATACATCCACTTATGAATAAGACAAGTTATTACTTGAAAACTGATAAATCTGATGGCTCATATTTATAGTGGGTCCCGTCTCTGCCCGGGACAACAGCTCAGGGGTTTAGGCTACTGCTTCTCGGGACTTATCATTATGCGCCCCACATGATACTTTAGAGATCAGGCTACTGCTTTCGGGGACATCATTATGTGCCCCACACGACACTTCAGAGATATCCACCATTATAAATATGACATCATACCAGTATCCATCAGTTTCCCCCACCCCAGTGTTAGTTGAGTACTTTATTATATATATTGTCCATTAATAACGTCCATAGTGAATTCACAGTAATCCAATATCCATGATTAGTCAATTACAGGGATCACAGGAGTATGACATCAGGAGAATAATATCAGGAGTCTTCCTGTTATAGGGGTTCAGAAATACAGGAGTTCAGGAGCGCATGAGTTCAGGGGTACATGAGTTCATGAGTACCAGATGTTTGAAAACAATATAATAATCATGCCAAGTCCCGTAAAAGTAATAATCATGAATGAACAATATAATGCAGGTGTCCGATGTAATAGTACCAGTCAGGTGTCACAACATCAGGTCAAGTGTATCGTACCAAGTGATAGCATATCAATCGTCATGTGTCAGATATCAAGTATCAAGTGATAACATGTCAAGTACCGGTGTCAGATATCTGTTGGCCCAAAGGCTTTCCACTCTAGTTTTGATGATGACTAACTCATGTAGTTATGTGTACTAATAATCTTGTGTTTTAGTCTCAGATCATTAATCAAGATATTAGTTGGTGTTTAGCTTCAAATTACAGGATATGGAAGCTTGCACATGTTGATTCAAGAGCCCGCGCATCAAAGATGATATATTGCAATTGCTCGGTGAATCAAAGGAATTTTTGGATCAAGTCAACTTGGAGATTGCGCTCTACAAGAAGACTTAGGTATTCATAGTTTTTAGTTTGGGTTTAGATCTTAATTGTAAAGATTAGTATAGTATGATAAGCTCAAGTTCACATCACACATGTTTCACGTTTTGAATATTGTTTTTCGGTTTTTGGTTTAACCGATCTTGGTTTTCATGAATAGATTTTATATCAAAACAAGTTTACATGGTTTAGTGTATATATGATTTGTTCTATATACATGCATGCTTCTATTGCTTAAACAAACTTAGTTTTGATATTCTATTTCATGTGTTTTATGTTTTGGTATTTTTATCAAAACATTATTTTGGACTTAATGACAAAAATCATGATATATATATATATATGGTTCTTGTATATTGAATTTCTATTCATATACAATATGCTTCAAAGTGTTTAAATATCATATTTTTGTATCATGGATGAGTTTTAGACAATGTGTATTTTCTATTCAAAATACAAGGTTTTAGAAAATACGGTTTCTGGTTTTTGGCAAAATTTCTATGACACAAAAATAGTCAAATATGTTTGAAATTTGTGTTAGGATTTTTAACACAAGTTTGTATTTCAATATAAAATGATAAAACTATTTTTGTGGAATTTTAGAGATTTTGTGGGATTTATTGGAATATTTTTACCACTGTTTTTCTGACCCATTTATAGGCTGACAGGCCTGGTCGGTCGACCGAAGCGGTCGATCGCACCAAGGGCCGGTCGACCGGTTCGGTCGACCGACGTGCACAGACCTGTGCACGTCTGCAGCCCAATGGGCCGGTCGACCGAAGCGGTCGACCGACGGAGAGCTGTTTGCTCTCAGGAATTTTCGGTCGACCGGACCGGTCGACCGGCAGCTGTAACGTTCGAAAATTCGAACGTTGGGCGGTCGACTGGGCCGGTCGACCGGCAGGCTATTTCTGGCATAAATTCTGTAAACGGCTAGTTTTCTAAATTGCCTATAAATACCCCATTTGCAAGAGTTTTTCTCCAAGAATTTTTGTGCGAATTTTTCCATTCTCTCAGGTGTTTTTACAGCAATCAAAATAGGTTTTTGGATTCAAATTGAACAATCTTTTGGTGTTTTCATTAGGGTTTGAAAAATCAAAGAAAAGGGTTTTGGGAAAAGCTTTTGAATTGAACTTCTCTATCTTGGTTTCATTTATTTCCCAAAGATTTTCTTTGAGTTGCTGGTTTCAAATCCCTTGGTTTTCTCCACACTTGAGCTATAATCTACTATCTATATCTATAGGATATTTGTGTGGGAAGAAGAAGTTGTTTGTGGTTGTTGTTGTGACCACCAAGTTGTAACCCAATCTTTTCTTAGCTTTGTGCTTTGGGTTGTATCCCTCTAGTTGAGAGGTGATCCTTGTATTGGTTGGTGATTGGGAGTTTGTTGTATTGGTTTGGAATTAGCCTCAAGGAGGAGGTTATGATTGTTGGAGTTTGCCTCAAGGAGGAGGTTGTGATTGTTGGCTAGGATTTGTGCCTCAAGGAGGAGGTTGTAAAGAGAGGAGTTGGGTACTCTTTGTAAAGGGTCCTAGGTGGACGAGCTAGTGGAAATCCTTCGTGTGTCGAAGGCGGGGATGTAGAGCTGGGTGCTCGAACCTCGATAACATATCCTTGTGTTTGCGTTTGATCTATTGGCTCTCTATCTCTCTCTCTCTTTACTTTGTGCCTTGCATTTACTTACATTGCTCATTCATATTTGCTTGGCTTGGTTGTGTGCATCACTTGTTGATAGCACTTGATTGTAATTTGCATTAAGTTTTTAAATTCCGCATTAAGTACACTAGATTAGCATTGTCACCTATTCACCCCCCCCTCTAGGTGACTTTTCAATTGGTATCAGAGCTAGCGCTCCTGATATTTAGGTTTAACCACCTAGGAGTGAGATCTTGGTTTGCTAATCTTCATTTGCAATTATCATTTGTACTCATACTAGTTTGCACTCATGGCTAGCCCTCCTATGTTTGACCATTTTAGACTTGATGTTTGGAAGGTGGACATGACTAGGCATTTAAAAACTCTAGGTCATCTAGTTTATCAAGCCATCACTATAGAATCCCTCCCTAATAGTAGCAAGCATAAGAAGGCCAATGCATTAGCCCTTAGGACACTTCTAGCATCTCTAAATGAACATCTTTTACCTATTTTTGATCGCTATGATTCGGCTTTGCAGTTTGGAGCATCTTGACTTCTCCCGAGCTTCCAAGGATTATCAACAACTTGAGGAGATCTAAAAGAGAAAAGTCCGGAGAGCAATGCCTCATGGTCCAAGGGAAGAACTCCTTGAGGTACAATCGAATTCTCATATTGATGATAGCTCTATTTCCTATTGCCATGGTTGTTTGAAGTTCAAACTTTAAATATGGAACTTGTTCAAAAGCTTGAGAATTTGTTAGAAGAACATGATTTGTTGAAAGATGATAATCTTGTTTTGAAAAATGAATTAAAGGATTTATGTTCTAATTTTGAATTGATTTTGCAAGAGAAAGAAGAGATCACTAGTGAACGTGACTCACTACAATCTCAACTTGAACTTGCACTTAAAGAGATTGAAGATTTGAAAAACAAAAATGATTTTGATGATGTTGTAGAACACAATGAGATTTTATCCTCAAGATTGGATTATGTTTTCAAAGAAAACCTTACTTTGAAAAATAAAATTGATTCTATTACTAAAGAATTGAATTTGGTTTTGTCTAAAAATGAATCTTTGCAAAATGATATTGATTTGCATGTTTGCCATACTAGCATTGCTTCTAACTCTAGCACTTCTATTGCATGTTCCACTTTGTCTTCTAGCATAGAAATTGATATAAATTATTTGAAGAAAAGTGTTGATAGTTTAGGCTCCACTTTGAGCCATTGTGCCATGAATCACACACGATTGGAAACCTTGGTTCGCAAGAAACAAGTTCCAACCTTGCATGCACACCCATCTAGGCATACACATGCTTTTCATGATCACCACCATCATATGTATGCTCACGTGTACACATGTACACATTGTGGTCGAAAAGGCCACCTTGCTAGATTTTGTTATGATCGCATTTATCATGAAAATTTAGCAACTAATTTTGTTTGGGTAAGAAAAGAAACTAACCCCCGTGGACCCACTAGAAAATGGGTACCAAAAACACCTCTTTGGTTTTTGATGTAGGTGGGAGCTCTCGCATCACGTGAGAGTGGAGGTATCTTGAGGTGGATGCGTTCCGAGCTTGAATGAGAACTATTTGGATGCTTCACTCTCAAGGAGATTAGGTGGAGATGACCACCATGTTTTGGAGAACTAGAGATGCACCTTCATTGGTTTTGGTATCATTCTCTAACTCCCATTTATTATTACATGCTTTTTAGATCATTCATTTATAGCATGTTGTGTTTTGATGTTCATTAGACTTGAGATATACATGTTTAGTTACTTGAGCACCCATGTTTCATATGGATCTATACTTAGTGTTCTCACCTTGTTTTAGAACTAACATGTATGCCCTAGATCTAATGCACATACATTTGCATTATGACCATTTGGATGTTTATAATTATATGATGATTTGTTTTGATGACTCATGTTTTAGTATGATATATGCCATGTTTGTTAGACCCTTGACATGCATGTTTAGCTTATGAGATCACCCATGTTTAGTATGGACCCTTATTTTGTGTTCTCTTTATGTTTAGCTATCATGTTGATCATAGTTCTAATGCACATGTCTTTGTCATGCTAATCATATGGTTGACTATGATTTTTTTTTGTTTTAATAATTCATGTTTTTGATTATCATGATCATGTTGATTGTTGACCCGTTTTATGCTTCATGTTTTGACTACTTGCTTGAATGATAGCTTTCATTAAGATTAGGATTTATATTTGTACAACGAGTGAGCTACAAATAGACCTTTATATATGTTTGTGCTTGAACGCTCATTTGTATTCACTTGATGTACTAGTATAATCTAGTTTTGATGATTCTTGCATTTAACTTGTATTCATCATTTTACATGTTTTGTTTTAACTTCATGTATATGTCTATTTTGCCAAACCTTAAGATATACATGTATGCCCCTTGAGTCATTTGCTTTTCATGCAAATCTATATTTTGGACTCAATTGTGTTTAGGGATATGTATGTATACTTTTGCTTTGTCTAAACATACATATACCTTGAAGTATAAATTGACTTTTAATGAAGAGTTTAGATTTTCATGTTTTTAGGAAATTTCCTTTAGTAATGAAAATTTAGTTTTCATATGTTTATATTTTAAAGGAATTTCAATTGAGCTTGATTGTCCATTTTCATGATGATATGTTTATCACAACACTTGTACACTCACCTTATTTTGATGTTTTCTCATGATTTCATTTTCATGAGTACTATTGGTGCCATATAGATTTTGAGTGCTTAGTGATCATGTGATTTTCATGTTTCATGAAAAATATTTTGTTATTCCTTGCTTGAAGGATTTCGTACTAGTTAACAAATTTTCCATTTAACTAGTTGCGATATTCCTTTCCTTGGTAGTGATTTTCAAACGAACTATAATTTCAAATCTATTTTGAAAACCCCTACCATCAATGGGCGGTTGGATGGGAGACCATGATCAAGTATGTTTCATCTTGAAAATCATTTAAAACTTATCTTGGATGGGTGGTAGTTGATATGAGTTATACACTTGACCTTACTTTTGTTATTTCAATTGGTATCAATGAGTTCTTTCAATTGGTATCAATATGACATATTTTTTCTGTATACTCATATGTGTTTGCTTTGTGTATGTATGTTTGCACCCCATATAGTATCAATTTCAATTGATATCTAATCTTTTACATACATAGAAGTTTTCTTTGTGCCTATCATATTCATATATTTTAGAGCACAAATCTTGATTTTGCATAGCTTGATTTTAAATGACTATATTGTTTCAATTGATGAGTTTTTCAATTGGTATCTTAATACAAGCTTATGCATAAGTTTCTTTGGTATTTCATAAAGAGGGAGAAAATTCGTATTTTGTATTTCAATTAGTATTTGTTTTGCTTTCCACTCCCTAACTTTATGATAAAAAAAAATGATTGAAAAAATTTACATTGTTGTGTTATTATTATCAAGAAGCCATTTGTGTTAAAAATTTCTTCTATTGGTATCTAGAGGCTATTTGTTTACTTAAATTGATATCAATTTGTTTTATTGGCAGTTAATATTCTTGTTTCTATGCCTTGTATAATTTTGGTATTGGCAGTCCTTAAATTATTGATAATTTCAAGTGGTATCAATTGGATATCAAGAGTTTAGTTTATTATTTCAATTGATATCAAGAGCTTGTTTGGTATATCTAAAGCTTTAGCTATGTTTGATTTGTTTTTGGTATCAAGTGATTTTAGCAATTTTATGTTTTATCGCTTCGTTGATTTTAGGGGGAGAAATATTTGCCTTCATCATGCATTGTTTTACCCCTTTGTTGATGAGTGACAAAAGGGGGAGAGAGGTATTTGTAGTTTATATGCATGGTTGATTTATGCATATGTTTTTGTTTTGTTTTAGTATTGTTTTATTAATATTGTTTTGTTTTAGTATTGTTTTATTAATATCAAAAAGTATGTTTTATTATGTGTATGAGAACATTCATGAGAACATTCATTGCATATCTTATATGTTTTATTGTTATGCATGAATTAAGGGGGAGCTTCCTTGAAGCTTTACTTTAATCCATGCATATATAACTCCATGAGTTTTGTCATCATCAAAAGGGGGAGATTGTTGGCCCAAAGGCTTTCCACTCTAGTTTTGATGATGACTAACTCATGTAGTTATGTGTACTAATAATCTTGTGTTTTAGTCTCAGATCATTAATCAAGATATTAGTTGGTGTTTAGCTTCAAATTACAGGATATGGAAGCTTGCACATGTTGATTCAAGAGCCCGCGCATCAAAGATGATATATTGCAATTGCTCGGTAAATCAAAGGAATTTTTGGATCGAGTCAACTTGGAGATTGCGCTCTACAAGAAGACTTAGGTATCCATAGTTTTTAATTTGGGTTTAGATCTTAATTGTAAAGATTAGTATAGTATGATAAGCTCAAGTTCACATCACACATGTTTCACGTTTTGAATATTGTTTTTCGGTTTTTTGGTTTAACCGATCTTGGTTTTCATGAATAGATTTTATATCAAAACAAGTTTACATGGTTTAGTGTATATATGATTTGTTCTATATACATGCATGCTTCTATTGCTTAAACAAACTTAGTTTTGATATTCTATTTCATGTGTTTTATGTTTTGGTATTTTTATCAAAACATTATTTTGGACTTAATGACAAAAATCATGATATATATATATATATGGTTCTTGTATATTGAATTTCTATTCATATACAATATGCTTCAAAGTGTTTAAATATCATATTTTTGTATCATGGATGAGTTTTAGACAATGTGTATTTTCTATTCAAAATACAAGGTTTTAGAAAATACGGTTTCTGGTTTTTGGCAAAATTTCTATGACACAAAAATAGTCAAATATGTTTGAAATTTGTGTTAGGATTTTTAACACAAGTTTGTATTTCAATATAAAATGATAAAACTATTTTTGTGGAATTTTAGAGATTTTGTGGGATTTATTGGAATATTTTTACCACTGTTTTTCTGACCCATTTATAGGCTGACAGGCCTGGTCGGTCGACCGAAGCGGTCGACCGCACCAAGGGCCGGTCGACCGGTTCGGTCGACCGACGTGCACAGACCTGTGCACGTCTGCAGCCCAATGGGCCGGTCGACCGAAGCGGTCGACCGACGGAGAGCTGTTTGCTCTCAGGAATTTTCGGTCGACCGGACCGGTCGACCGGCAGCTGTAACGTTCGAAAATTCGAACGTTGGGCGGTCGACCGGGCCGGTCGACCGGCAGGCTATTTCTGGCATAAATTCTGTAAACGGCTAGTTTTCTAAATTGCCTATAAATACCCCATTTGCAAGAGTTTTTCTCCAAGAATTTTTGTGCGAATTTTTCCATTCTCTCAGGTGTTTTTACAGCAATCAAAATAGGTTTTTGGATTCAAATTGAACAATCTTTTTGGTGTTTTCATTAGGGTTTGAAAAATCAAAGAAAAGGGTTTTGGGAAAAGCTTTTGAATTGAACTTCTCTATCTTGGTTTCATTTATTTCCCAAAGATTTTCTTTGAGTTGCTGGTTTCAAATCCCTTGGTTTTCTCCACACTTGAGCTATAATCTACTATCTATATCTATAGGATATTTGTGTGGGAAAAGAAGTTGTTTGTGGTTGTTGTTGTGACCACCAAGTTGTAACCCAATCTTTTCTTAGCTTTGTGCTTTGGGTTGTATCCCTCTAGTTGAGAGGTGATCCTTGTATTGGTTGGTGATTGGGAGTTTGTTGTATTGGTTTGGAATTAGCCTCAAGGAGGAGGTTGTGATTGTTGGAGTTTGCCTCAAGGAGGAGGTTGTGATTGTTGGCTAGGATTTGTGCCTCAAGGAGGAGGTTGTAAAGAGAGGAGTTGGGTACTCTTTGTAAAGGGTCCTAGGTGGACGAGCTAGTGGAAATCCTTCGTGTGTCGAAGGCGGGGATGTAGAGCTGGGTGCTCGAACCTCGATAACATATCCTTGTGTTTGCGTTTGATCTATTGGCTCTCTATCTCTCTCTCTTTACTTTGTGCCTTGCATTTACTTACATTGCTCATTCATATTTGCTTGGCTTGGTTGTGTGCATCACTTGTTGATAGCACTTGATTGTAATTTGCATTAAGTTTTTAAATTCCGCATTAAGTACACTAGATTAGCATTGTCACCTATTCACCCCCCTCTAGGTGACTTTTCAATATCAAGTGTCAGGGATCAAGTGTCTACTGTAAACATATCAGTGTCAGGTAATTAACATGTCGGTATCAGGTGAGTTGAATATAGTGTTACAACATCATATGTCAGGTAGTCATCCAGTCATATAACATGATACAGGAGAACAGTATAGTTAAACATTTCAAACTCTTCACAACCAAATCTATAACAATAAAAAATTAATCTATTAATTAGCTATGAGAAGCTGAGCGAAGCGGGAGCATATCTAGGCATATCTAGTGCAAGTATAATAGCAGTTCAATGAATTATAATAACGACCAACGGGTACTCGTATAACATGTTAATATTAGAAAATCACTCGCATATCATAATAAACTGGCATAATGATGCATCATGTATTAAAAAATCAGAATAACGTCCCCAGAAAAGGTACTCTCCTACATCTTCGGAAAATCATCATAAAATCCCGAAACACCACAAATACGTACACGCCATCAACCTATACATTAATATATATATATATATATATATATATATATGTTAGATAGATAAAACGAGAGAGAATGTGAGAGGGTGTTTGCTGGAAAATAGTAGAGAGGGAGAGAGAGTCTGATGGAAAAGAGAGGGGTAAAAGAGGAAAGAAGGAAAAGAAAGAAAGAAGAAAAGAAAGAAGAAAGAAAGAAGAAGGGGAGGGGTGGTGGTGGCCGGCGGCTCTGGCCACCGCCGGCGGCCGGGGGGGCGGCGCGACGCGACCTGGGCCTGGGAGAGGAAGAGGGGGTGGAGGGGTTTTGGATTTATGTTGATGGTGATGTTGTTGTTGTTGTGGTTGGTGTTGTTATTGAAGATGGTGATAGTGGTTGATGGAGTTGTGGTGGTGTAGGGAGTTGGAGGAGGAGGTGGAGATGGTGTTTGGGTGATGGGAGTGGAGAAATTGATAGAATTGGTACTAAATT
This sequence comes from Agave tequilana, assembly GCA_038442645.1. Lineage (NCBI taxonomy): Eukaryota > Viridiplantae > Streptophyta > Magnoliopsida > Asparagales > Asparagaceae > Agave > Agave tequilana. Next base: position 91,954 of record JAVJIF010030657.1, read on the forward strand.
TTGGAGAAGAAAGAAGGTAATGGTGAGGGGTTTTTTGGGAAATTGGAGAAGATGGAGTGGTATTTGAAGAGGAGGGAAGTAGGGAAGAGAAGAGATGGGTTTGGGGGAGGAGCGGCACCCGCCAGTGGGTGGCGGCGCTGGAGGTGGTGCTAGTGGAGGCGGCAGCTGTCAAGGAGAAGAGAGAGAATGTTGTGGGAGAGATGATGAAGGAGATGGAGAAATGAGAAGAAATAAAGAAAGAAAGAAAAGAGAAGGAGTGGAAGAGGGGATGGGCTTGGTGGAGGTGTAGGCGTGCTTGTTGTCGACAGGGGATGGGGGAGTACGGGGGCAGGTGGAGAAGAAAGAAATGGAAAAAAAGAAAAAAAAGGAAGAAAATAATATTATTTAATGCGGGTGAAAATTGACTATTTCAGAAATGCTCCGAAAAATTCTCAAAAATAGAAAATATTATTTTAAGATACTTGATGAAATCAGATTCAAGAATTCAATCTGATTTTCAAATTAAAAATCTTGAAATCTTCTGGCGATACTGGTCGACACCAAAACCGGTGGATTTTCGATAAATTCAAAAAAATCTCCAAAAATGCATGTAGATAGAAAATGAGATTCTAAGAAGTAATGTGAATCCACTTTTAGAAATTCAACTCTATTTGAAAACTAAAAATCAGGGAATCAGTCAGCGACACCAATCTACACCGGTTTTGAAGATTTTGCAGAATAATTCTGAAAAATTTCAGAAAATTATGAAAAATTAAAATATTGAAAAACGATATTTGAAACTAAAATTGGTCAAATTTGACTACTGAAAAATTAAATCGAGTAATACACTAGGATTAGGTCCCCGGTTCAGACTGGGGCTGACTACGAGTCCACGAATCCGGATCCAATAAAAAATACTCGCACAAATAATTATAAAATAAAAACAAATATAAAAACTAATTTGAAAAATATGATCAAAAAATCAGAATACGTATCTAAGTACGTATTCCGAGAACGAGATGTTACATTCCATCCACCTTACAAAAATTTCGTTCTCGAAATTTCGATAAGGGGAAATGAACACAGAAAGGATAAAGATAATGATTATACCAATCAAGATATGAACAACTTAGGGTAATTCTTACAAATCGACTACACGGTAAACTCGGGACTTAGATATTACTGCACTTTCTACCGTATATATCCTCTGACGGTGTCATAATAATACTGACCTGATGTCTGCTGATAAAGAATACTGCCAAAACTTCAGAAGATTAACCCATTCTGAAAAATATAAAGTGGGTTGCCTTGGTGAGATAATCGATTATAATTCTTTCCAATTGCGAAGTAAAGCTGATGAAACTCATAGAAATCCATAGAAATCCATAGAGGTGAAATCCATAATATAAAATCTCTGTGTGACATAAAACTGTTCTTGACGAAAAGTCTAAAGTAGAATTACCGATATTGCATACATACTACTTCTCCGAGAATAGGCCAGAATACCGAAGATAAAAAAACCTTGATAATACTGAGCATAAATAAAGAAGACCAATAATTAAGGATTTCTAAATATTGGGTGTTGCAATCTCTGAAAGACATAACTAAGAATATAGAATAACCATGGAGAATTCTGAATATTGACTTCTAAATGATAACCTGGTTGTAGATTAAATATGTAGAAGATATCTGGGCCCTGCAAGATTGGTCAAGTGGATTGTTCAAAAGGATCATGGCGATAGCTCAGATACAGCGAGAAAACCCTGTTCAGCGGATCCATGAAAACACACTAGGCGGGAGAAATCCGAGGAACGAGCTAGAGTACTAAGCACTGAAAGAACTAGCCACAAACAAAGCCAAGCCTAGGTGAGGCCATCGCGTAACACAGCTCAAGCGTTAAGCATTAGGGTGCAGCGGAGCTAACGCTCTACGAGGTTCGCACTTGGCAGAGCTCACGTGGCGAAGCCAGAGCGTAACACAACGCTAAATGCTAAGTACCAGGGTGCAGTGAAGCCCACATCTGGTTAGGTTCACGCGTGACTAGAACACGACCCTCCCTTGGCGAGGCTAGCGGAGCCTATGGTCCACCAAAATCTTTAAAGACTGCTAGGAGTTGGTGGCTCTTAGAATACAATCAAGAAATCATAATAACCGAAACGAGTTCTAAATGTTGTCTCTTGAATAATAACCTAACTGCAGGTAAGTTCTGAGAAGACCCCAGTTCTATGAACTTGGTAGAAGAAATCATGATCGCTACTGGAATAATAAAAATAGAAAATACCATAACTCTGTCTGCAAAAGCCTTGAATTTGGAACATTGTTTCATACCGACGCTCCTCAGTCTGATTATATAAGTGATGACCACTCCACTTTCTGTACTGATTCCCTGTGATGTGTCTATACATACAAGAATAAAATGCAAGGCCGAAAAACTATCCAATATAAGACAATATGATGTACCAGAGTCAAAGAATGCCAGAACAGAATAAGAGTGAACCACATCTGTTTTGCTGCTACTCTACCAGTCTATCCATATCTTAAGTTGGTATAAAGACGATGGAAACTGAAATGAAAAAGGATGGAAGAGATTTAAGAATCAAGGGAAGAACAATCAAGAAAGAATAGATAACTTTATACTTGTAGCTGATTGTACAACCACGACTCATGCATTCCATTTGTAAATTTCTTTACCATTAATTTATCGACTAGTTGTATTGAAGATATAAGAGCTCAGGCTCTGATACCATCCTGTAACACCCCATCCCATGGGTACAGAGATGTTACTGCGACGTATATACGCAGGGCGAAAATATCCTCACATATATACGCTAAGTATCAGTACAGGTAAGAATCAGAGTACAGAAACATAGTGGTAATATACATTCTAGCAGTAATAACACAAGCACACAGTTATCACAGAGCAAGATATAATATCTTAAGAATATAAGATCACCAAGAAGCGCAAAGGCAGGATGTACAATATAAAAGACAGGAAAGTACTCACAAGTAGCAAGATAAGAATCTCGCGAGTCGAATAAGGGAAAGCTGGAAGAAAGAGGGTCTGGGCAAGTAACTGCTAATCCACGCTTCCGCTGCGCACTCTGATCAGGTACAGTAAGGTCACCACGGTCCAGACTTTAAGATCTGGACATAAGGATCTAGGGTTATCAGAAAGCAACCCAGCGAGTACGCAAGCTAAAGCCAGTTGGCGTGCTCAGGCAGTCACACGTGTACATGATCCAGTGATGTGGTTCAGGCATACAGGTACAGGCAATGACCAGTAACATAGATGAAAATTAGAGGAACAATAGTAAATACAAAATCAAGTAAATACATGTATATCGATAAATCTGAATCAGAAAATTTGCATAGAAAATGATAGGTACACATAAACATATAATGTCGGTACAAGTCAGTAAACAAGAGATCAGAAAATCCCGTAATAATTTAGAATCATATATAGTAAAATAGAATGTCCAGCTCAAGTCATCCAATATGAATTGTTGAATCATAATAACAGGGCAAGTCACATGCATGGGTAAATTAGTATGTTGCATTTAAGTTATCTAATGACAATCATCAATACCGTTTGATATTTTAATCATCCCCCTGCCAGTGTAACCCATCACTGTAGTCCATACTAGAGTTTGAGCTCTAGTAGAACTCACTCGGGTCTGATATGGGTGTACCAGTATCCGAACGAAGGAGAGACCAAATATCACACGTTCTTAATATTATTATTGTTTGGTTGTTTTATTCTTATGTTATTCATCCAATCCATATATTTAGGTATGTGTTACCGGCACATATACATCCACTTATGAATAAGACGAGTTATTACTTGAAAACTGATAAATTCGATAGCTCATATTTAAGTAGGTCCCGTCTCTGCCCGGGTCTACGACTCAGGGGTTCAGGCTACTGCTTCCGGGGACTTATCATTACACGCCCCACAAGACACTTCAGAGATCAGACTACTGCTTCCAGGGACTTATCATTATGCGCCCCACACGATACTTCAGAGATATCCACTATTATAAATATGACATCATACTGGTATCCATCAGTTTCCCCCACCCCAGTGTAAGTTGAGTACTTTATTATATATATTGTCTAGTGAAAATATCCACAGTGAATACACAGTAATCCAACATCTATGATTAGTCAGTTATGGAGATCAATAGGAGTATGGCATCAGGAGAATAATATCAGGAGTCTCTCTGTTACAAGGGTTTAGTAATACAGGAGTTCAGGAGTACAGGAGTTCATGAGTACCAGATGTCTGGTAACAATATAATAATCATGCCAAGTCCTCATAAAAGTGATAATCATAAATGAACAATATAATACAGGTGTCCCGTATAATAGTATCTAGTCAGGTGTCACAACATCAGGTCAAGTGTATCGTACCAAGTGATAGCATATCAATCATCGTGTGTCAGATTTCAGGTGTCAAGTGATAACATGTCAAGTACCGGTGTCAGATATCAAGTATCAAGGATCAGGTGTCAAGTGTAAACATATCAGTGTCAGGTAATTAACATGTTGGTATCAGGTGAGTTGAATATAGAGTTACAACATTATATGTCAGGTAGTCATCATGTCAATAACATGATACAGAAGAACAATATAGTTAAACATTTCAAACTCTTCACAACCATATCTATAACAATAAAAAATTAATCTATTAATTAGCTATGTGAAGCCGAGCGAAGCGGGAGCGTATTTAGGCATATCCAGTGCAAGTATAATATCAGTTCAATGAATTATAAAAACGGCCAACAGGTTTTCGTATAACATGTTAATTAGAAAATCACTCGCATATCATATATAAACTCGCATAACGATGCATCATGTATTAAAAAACCAGAATAGCGTCCCCAGAAAGGTACTCGCCTAAACCTTCAGAAAATCATCGTAAAATTTCAGAATACCATAAACACATACACGCCACCAACCCATATATTAATATATATATATATAAATATATATATATATATATATATTAGAGAGAGAAAGAGAGAGAGAGGGAGAAAGACAGTGTTTGCTGGAAAATAGTAGAGGGGGAGAGAGAGTTTGATGAAAAAGAGGGGTAAAAGAGGAAAGAAGGAAAAGAAAGGAAGAAGAAAAGAAAGAAAGGAAGAAAGAAGAAAGAAAGAAGAAAATAGGAGAAGGGAGAGGGGTGGTGGTGACTGGTGGTACTGGCCACCACCGGCAGCTGGGGGCGGCGCGGCGCGACCTGGGCCCGGGAGAGGAAGAGGGGGTGGAGGGGTTTGGGTTTATGTTGATGGTGATGTTGTTGTTGTGGTTAGTGTTGTTGTTGAAGATGGTGGTGGTGGTTGATGGAGTTGTGGTGGTGTAGGGAGTTGGAGGTGAAGGTGGAGATGGTGTTTGGGTGATGGGAGTGGAGAAATTGATGGAATTAGTAGTGAATTTGGAGAGAAGAAGGTAATGGTGATAGGTTTTATTGGAAAATTAGAGAAGATGGAGTAGTATTTGAAAAGGAGTGAAGTGGGAAAGAGAAGAGAGGGGTTTGGGGGAGGAGCGGCACCGGCTAGGGGGCGGCGGTGCTAGAGGTGGTGCTGGTGGAGGCGGCAGCTGTCAAAGAGAAGAAAGAGAGAGTGTTGGTGGGAGAGATGAAAAAAGAGATGGAGAAATGAGAAGAAATAAAGAAAGAAAGAAAAGATAGAAAGAAAAGAGAAGGAGTGGGAGAGGGGATGGGCCTGGTGGAGGTGTGGGGTGATTGTTGTAGGCAAGGGATGGGGGAGTATGGGAGCAGGTTGAGAAGAAAGAAATGGAAAAAGGAAAAAAGAAAGGAAGAAAATAATATTATTTAATGCGGGTGAAAAATTAACTGTTTCAAAAATGCTCCAAAAAATTCTCAAAAATAGAAAATATTATTTTAAATTCTTGGTGATATCAGATTCGAGAAATTCAATTTGGTTTTCAAATTAAAAATCTTGGAATCTTCCAGTGATATTGGTCGACACCAAAACCGGTGGATTTTTGATAAATTCATAAAATTCTCAAAAATGCATGTAGACAGAAAATAAGATTCTAAGAAGTAATGTGAAAACCATTTCTAGAAATTTAACTCTATTCGAAAACTAAAAATCTGGAATCAGTCAGTGATACCAATCTACACTGGTTTTGAAGATTTTACAGAATTATTCCGAAAAATTTAGAAAATCATGAAAATTTTAAAATATTAGAAACGATATTTGAAACTGAAACTGGTCAAATCTAACTACCAAAAAGACCAAATCGAGTAATACACTACGATCGGGTCCCCGGTTCAGACAGGGCTGACTACGAGTCCACGAATCCGGATCCAATAGAAAATAATCGCACAAATAATCATAAAATAAAAACAAATATAAAAACTAATTTGAAAATTATGATTGAAAAATTAGAATAGTATCTAAGTACGTATTCCGGGAACGGGGTGTTACAGTTTTTAATCATATTTTGATGCTTCATGTTTTGATTACTTATTTAGTTGTTAAAATTTATGCTTATATTTGTACAATTAGTGAGTTACACTTACTCTTATGTTTGGGTGCCTTAATGCTCATATGCACTTATTAGATGTACTTGTATAACCTAGTTTTGATGATTCTTATATTTTTACTTATATTTTCTATTTTGTACATGTTTTTGTTTAGCTTCATGTATATGTAAATTTTGATTAAAACTTTATGATATACATATTCTATCCTTGAGTCACTTACTTTATATGCCTTGTACTTCATTGTAAACTCAAATCATATTTGGGATAAATAAGTATGCTTTAGTTTTGACAAAACATACATATGCCTTGAAGTTTGTTTAGTTTTTAGTAAAAATAAAATTTCATATTTTATGATTTCATATTTAATAAAAAAATTTCATATGAGTTTTTAATTGATCTTTATTGTCTTATCTTCATTAATGTCTTATTCACATGGCTATTGTACACTCACCTTTATATTTGCTCATGACTTTATTTCATGAGCACATGTTTTATGCTTCATAGATCTTGAGTATCAATTATTATGTATTTAGCATGTTTTCATGGGATACATATATTTTATTCCTTGCTTGAAGAATTTTGTACTAGTTTTCAAAATATCTTAAAACTAGTTCCGTATTCTTCAATTGGTAGTGTTTTCAAACTATGTTAAAATATTTTCAAATCTTATTTTTTTAAAAACTCCTACCTTCCAAGGGCGGTTGCTGGGAGATCATACCTTGTGTGTCTTAATAAAATTTTCTTTAAACATGTGCATGATAGGGAGGTAGTTATGAGTTATACACATGATTTCAATGATATCACATTTTTGTATACTCAAATTTTCTATATACGTATGCATCATATTTCAAATTGACATTTAAAATTGATCATACATACATATATATGATTGATTGTACTTATTTTACATTAACCGTATATATTAAAGCACAAATTGATTTCATGCTAAGCTTGATTCATGTTCTTAATGATAATTAGTATCTTTACAAGCTTATGCATTAGTTTTATTGGTATTTCATAAAGGGGGAGAAAAATTCTTGATTTATCTTTCAATTATATTTATTTTCAATGGGTATCTTACTCCCACTCTTTATAAAGAAAAATATTTTGTTTTAGAAAATGCTAACATTTTCAATATTGGCATCAATAACCTTCAATTGGTATTATTCTTAAATTGGTATTTATATTGCAAAATAATTTTAGTGTTTACCTAAAAATTTTGGTTTGAAAATTTACCTTTAATTGGTATCATTTCTTTTTATTGGTATCAATGGTAAAAAGATTGTTTCTCTTTCAATGGGTTTTCTTTCAATTAATATAAAAAAATAATATATTTTTATTGGTATTAAAAAAAGTTTGATTTGTATTGCCTATATGCAAGGGGAGCTTAACATCTTCTTTACATATGAAAACTCTTTGTTTCTTTAAATTGTTCTTTTGCCCTTTTGTTGATGATTGACAAAAAAGAGGAGAAAGATTAGTTTATGTATGCATGTTGTTTTTTTGTTATGTATATATGTTTATGTTTGTTTATATATGCATGTTTTCTTACTTGTTTATGCATATATACATGTGTTTTTGTTTATAAGTTTTATTGAATATCTTTGGTATTTGAGCTATGTTGAATATCTTCATGTTTTATGCTGGGCATGAGTTAAGGAGGAGCTTCTATGAAGATAATCTTTAATCCATGCATATATAACCTCATAAGTTTTGTCATCATAAAAAAGGGGGAGATTGTTAGCCCAAAGGCCCTTCACCTTAGTTTTGATAGCGACAACTTATGAAGTTAAGTTACAATGATCTTGTGTTTATATAGTTTCAGTTATTGATCAAGATCTTAGTAGGTGTTTAGCTTCAACAAAGGATTCAAAGTTGAGTTTTGAAGCTAACACATGTTGATTCAAGAGCTCGCGCATCAAGATTGCATCTAGTACTCAAGTTGGAGTCAAGCTCTTTGGATCGAGTTTCGATCGAGTCGTCTTGAAGAAGAAGATATATAAAAAGACTTCGGTTTAGATTTGTTTAGTTTTATTTAGATCTTGTGTAAAGGATAATTTAGTTTTGATATGCTCAAGTATACACACACAAATTCAAAAGTTTTCGTTTTGGTTTAACCATTTCATTTTAAGTGTTTTAGATTTTCAAGAATACATATTTCGGTTTCATGAATAGATAGAATCAAAATAAGTTTACATGGTTTATATGTATGTTGGATTTCATCTATGTGCATTTATACTTTATATGTTTAGAAAAACTTATTTGATATATCTAATCATGGTTTCAAGTTTTATTTTTATCAAAACTTATTTTTGGATTTATTGTCAAAAACAAATCATTTACCATGTGTATTGGATTCTATCTATGCACATCATGCTTCAAATGTGTTTCAATAGCTTGTTTTTGTATTTATACAAGTTTTGGAGAAAACGAATTTTTCTTTCAAAATTTAAGTTTTGGAAAATATGGTTTTCAGTTTAAGACTAAATTTTTTTATCTCAAAAATAATTCAAATTGTTTGTAATATGTGTTGATTTTTATCACACATATTTGTACTTCAAATATTACATGAACTTATTTTTTGTGAAATTTATGGAGTTTTAAAGGAATTGATAGTCTAAATTTTCAACCCTATAAAACAGTTTTCTGGGTTGCTATAGGTCGACCGACCGGTCGACCGAAGCCGAAATCGGTCGACCAACATGCACAGAAGTACACAGGTTTTAGCGATCAATCAAACAGTTGACCGATCCAGAGAGCCTACTCTCTGAATTTGGCCCCAGTCGACTGACCAAAGAGCTTGGCTCTCTGGTTTTTGTCACGGTCGACTGGGCGGTCGACCGATAGGCTTAGTCTTGGGGGCGGTCGACCGAGCGGTCAACCAGCAACCCAACGGTCAGAAATTTGACCGTTGGTTGGTCGATCGGGCGGTCGACCGACAGGCCACTCTGGCCTAGTTCTGAGCCCCAACGACTATATTTTGAATCCCCTATAAATTGGGGTCCTTGAGGCCAGTTTTAGAAAAGATTTTCAAGAGTCAAAATTTTCATCTTCTACAGAGTTTTTAACAAATTTTCAAAACAAGTTTTTGTGATTCAAATCTCCATCATTATTTGTTTTATAGTTTTTGAAAAATCAAAGAAAAACAAGCTTTGAGAATTTTAGTTTTGTTTTTCATTTTTCCCATCTATCAAGAAGTTTTCCCCAAGTGTTTTCTTTGTTGTTTCTTTTTCAAACACTTTGATTTCTCACATACTTGAGCGACTCAATTCAAAATCTATCTTTTACGATCTTTGTTTTGTGAGAAAATTATTTGTGACCTATTTAGATCACCAAGTGTTGTTTGTGATCATTGGATCACCAAGTTGTAAACTTTTTTTTGCTTTGTACTTGGCTTAGTGCCAACCCTCTTGTATAGAGGTGTTTGAGAGTTAGAGTTGTGTACTCCTTTGTGTATTATAATTCCTCAGTGGAGGTCCCTTTGTGAAAGTGTAACGCCCCGATCCCGGCGGGTACGGAGACGTTACTGCAACGTATATACGCAGGTCAGAGATACCCTCACGTATATACGCTAAGCATCAGTACAGGCAAGAATCAGAGTACGGAAGCAAATGGTGCATTATACATTCCAACACATGAGTACAATTACAAAGTTATCACCAGAGGTGACAAATATTACAATAATATTACATCACCAACATGGCGCAAATGCGAGAATACAAAGGATGTACAAGTATGAACAGTACAAAAGGCACTCACGAGTTTACAAAAGGAAAACTCGAGAGGCACACAGGGGGCCTGGAAGGATAGAGCTTCAGATGGTCTGCTGGAGATCCATGCTACCGCTGCGCCACTCTGATCAACAACTGGGGGAATCCACACGCTCCAAGTTCCATGACCTGGACATGAGAATCCAAGGGAGTCAGATAGAACTCCCCAGGCGAGTGGTGATACGAAAGCCAGATGACGTGCAAAGATAAGCATACGTGTATCGATAAAACCGAATCATAATCAAGCATTGAAAACCGTGTCGTGAGCATAAGCATGCAGGAGCAAGTAGATATAAGACAAGCGATATCAAGCAGGAAGTACTCATGGTATGATAAGATAAGAACAGGAGATTGATGGAATAGGATACAAGTGATAAAGCAGGGTATGAGCAGCTAAAATAATAATAATCATAAAACCGAAAATCTGATGTAAAACCCGATGGAAGCAAACTCGGTAAAGCATACAACAGATCCAAGGTTGGCATCTTTTATTATGATTATTACTCGTCTTACCCTGATGTCTAGATATGTGGACTAGCGTCCCAGCACACATATATCCACATCCGAGTAAAGCAAGGTTGTTATTGGAAACCAACAGGGGTATCAACGAACTATGTTTACAGTGGGTCCCGTACATGCCCGGGACCACGACCCAGGACGTTCCATCGCTGGGGTATGGAACCAGCCTCAAGGCTTACAGGAGGGTCTTATAGAATGCCCTTATCAAGATGGTACCAAGGAGGAGGGAGCCAGCACTCCCCTCGGTTGCCTGGAGGCCCACAGGTCAGACCGAAAATTTTAGTTGCACAACATGCCTAGTACCACTGCAAACACGAACACATATTGATAGCCGCAAGTTTCCCCCGACCCAATATAAGTTGTCCAGTTTTATGGTTTATTAGATGATTATCAGATTCCGGGAATGAGCAAGAACAAGTCAGGAATACATGTATCTCAGATGTACAGTTGTACTGTAATGTATATCAAGTTTGTAAGCAGGATGTCAGGTCATCATTCCCGTTATCGTGATAATCATAAGAGTCAAGTGATAGCATGACAGGAGGATGATATTTGGCAGGTGACCAATCATGTCAAGAGATTGATATTAGTCCGGTGGCAAGTCATGTCATAACAAGGGGCCTTGCCAAGTAGTAGGTCTGGTGTCAGGTGATAACACATCAGTTGCAAGGTGATCCAAACAGGTATTAAATAGTAGCATGTAAAAGACAGATATGAAGTAATGGCATGGCATGTCAAGTGTTAACATACCAGGTAAATACATGGCATGTGATAGAATAGTAGCTGAGCACAATCAAGCGGAGCTGAGCAAGCTGGAGTGTACAGACAGCAAACAGTATTTAACACTGGAGCGTCTGGTAAGGTTACCGGGACAACTCAGCTTAAGGTGCGAGTAGGAATTCCAGCAGCATCTCGCCTAGACGAATCTAGTGGTAAAGCGCTGAACGCTGATCATGATAACCAGGCGGAGCTGAGAGACCTGACGGTCCCAATCACTTCCCTTTCGAGATAGTGAGAGACCGGAGGCTGAAGGGTCCAGAGAAACCTAACGGTCCCAATCACGTCTCTTTCGAGATAGTGAGGGACCGGAGGCTGAAGGGTCCAGAGAAACCTGACGGTCCCAATCACGTCTCTTTCGAGATAGTGAGGGACCGGAGGCTGAAGGGTCCAGAGAAACCTGACGGTCCCAATCACGTCTCTTTCGAGATAGTGAGAGACCGGAGGCTGAAGAGGTGAGAGACCTGACGGTCCCAATCACTTCCCTTTCGAGATAGTGAGAGACCGGAGGCTGAAGGGCTGAGAGACCAAGAACGCTCGGGATTTAAGCGCACTCCCGGTGGCTACCAGCCATCCCAAGAGTGGGCAGAAACTCAGAGTTCAACGACCACGAAGGGTCGGCCACGCATGGTATAAAGCAGTAAAATACATCACAGGCATGGTATAAGTGCAAGAATTAAACTACCCTAATACAAGCATTCGTCACAGAGCAATACATGTCCAGTCATTGGCACTCGGCCATACACAAATACAGGGACTCAGCCCAATACATAATACATGAAAACATGGAATAAAATACATGTCGACCCGACAAAGCGGGAAAACCCAAATGGAGGCGAGAGCGAGGACACTCGCCTAAATCTCTGGAATAGCTGAAAACTCTGAAATCCATGGAACTCGCGCACGCGCCATAAAATATAATAAAATATAAATATTTTTAGAGAGAGAAAGTGAAGAGGAGAGAGAAAGAGTTAGAGAGAGAAAGAAAAAAACCAAGAGAGAGAAGTATATGGGAAGAGAGAGTGCACAGGGAGACGCGGGTTTTTGAGAGTGAGACGCGGGAGTCGCAGACGCGGGAGTCGCGTCGCGTAGATGCCACAGATGCGGGGTTCAACACCCGTGTTCAAGTCAGGACACGAGAAGAACGCGGACGCGGTCGTGGGTTCCGCGTCGCGTTAGCACAAGAAGAACACAGACGCGGGCATTAGCTCCGCGTCGTGTTGACACGAGAGGGACACAGACGCGGGCATGGACTCCGCGTTGCGTCAATACAATAACGCGAAAGCCGCGTTAAATATATGTCAAGAACGCGAAGACTCGCGTTAAGGAGTTGCCTGGACGCGGGGGTGAGACCCGCGTCGGCAATTAACAGAAAGAGACAGGGAGATAAGAAGGAGAGAGAGACAGTTCAGGAGAGAGAAAGAGAGGGAGAGAGAAAGAGATTTCTAGAGAAAGAATCTTGAGAGAGAAAGAGAGAACTAGAGGGGGAGATCTAGAGAGAAAGAGGGAGTTTAGAGAGAGACTAAGGAGAGAGAAGGATAATTAGTAGAGAGAGGGATAGATTTTAGAGAGAGGAGAGAGAGAATTCAGGAGAGAGAAAGAGAGGTACAGGAGAGAGAGAGGACAGGAGAGAGAGAGAGAGGAGAGATGAGAGAGAGAGAGATGAAAGAGAGAAGGGGGTAGTTGCCCCCCTCTCACGCTCACGGCCAGGCCAGGAGGCCTGGCCGTGGCCTCTCTGGGGCCGGCGTCGGCGGCCTCCGGTGGCCGCGCCGGCCACCCCAAAGGAGGGGAGAAGGAAACAGCAGGGGGGCTGCTGCCCCCCTGCTCACGCCCAGGCCAGGCCGGCCTGGCCTGGCCTGGCGCCTCTCCCTGGCTGCGGCCAGGGAGGCGCGGAGGCTGCGCCGGCCAGGGGGTGGCCGGCGCAGGCAGGGGTGGCCTCCGGCCACCCCAAAGGAGGAGAAGGGAGGGGGCTGCTGCCCCCTCCATGATCGCGCACAGGGGGCCAAAAGGCCCCCTGGCCGCGCCCAGGCTGCCGGCGTCGCGCCGGCGGCGGTCAGCCCTCGCCGGGGCACCGGAGGAGAAGAGATCGGCGGCGGTCGAGGTCGTGGCCGGATCTTGGAGGAAGAAGAGAGAGAGGAAAGTGTGAGAAATTGATGTGTGGAGAAGGAGAAGGAGATAGAGAGAGAGAATTGAGGGAGAAATTGGGAAGTGAAGTGAGAGAGAGGGAGAATTTTGGGGGGAAGAAGGAGGAGGAGGCGGCTGTCGCTGGCGCCAGGGGAAGGAGAAGAAAGAAGGGAAGAAAGAGAAAAAGAAAGAAAAATGAAAAGGAAAAGGAAAAGGAAAAGAAAATAAAAAGGAAAAGGAGAAGATATTTTGGAGGGTTGTGTGGTGGAGGAATTTTTGGGGAAAAAAGAAAAAAGAATATAGAGGAAAAGAGAGTGGATGGGAAAAATGAGGAAGGAAAGAAAAAGAAAAAAAATAAGTTAGATGATATTCCGGATCTGGGAAATCTCAAAACATCGAAAATGCTGGAAAATTGGACTGATCCGGAAAGGTCTCGAAAAATAATAAATATTATTTTAAGGTTCATGGTGAAATCCATTTTCAGAAATACAATCACGTTTTCAAATTAAAAATCCTGAAGTCAACCGCCGATACCAGTCTACACCGGGTCGGCCGGATTTTGATAAATTCTGAAAAATCTCAGAAAATGTATTAAAGAATAAAATATGATTTTAAGAAGTAAAGTGAAAGCGGAATTCAGAAATTCAATTCCGATTGTAAACTAAAAATCCTGGAATCAACCAGCGATATTGGCCGACACCCAATCCGGTAGAATTTTCATAAATTCATAAAATCCTCAGAAAAAGTATTTAGATGAGAAATGTGATTTTAAGAAATAATATAAAAAGACACTTCTAGTAATTCGAATCCGTTTGTAAATTAAAAATCCGGGAATTGGTCAGCGGCACTGGTCGACATCGGTTTTGAAGATTTTCAATTTAATTCAGGAAAATTTCAGAAAATCATAGAAAATCTAAAATATTGGAAAATGATGTTTAAAACTGAAATCGGTCAAATCTAAATACCAGAAAGACCAAATCGAGTAATACCCTAGGATCGGCTCCTCGGTTCAGACTAGGGCTGCCTCCGAGTCCGTAAATCCGGATTCAAGACAAAATGATCATATAAATAATTCACAATACAAAACAAATACAGGAAGTAAATCGAAAAATACTATCAAAAAATCTGAATACGCAACTAAGTACGTATTCCGGGAGCGGGGTGTTACATTCCATCCACCTTACAAAAAATTGTGTCCTCGCAATTTCGATAAGGGGAAGATGAACACAAGAGGGACAAGGACAAGAATTATACCAATTAAGATTTGAATCACTGCAGGTAGGGCTTCCCAAGTCACTGAACAATAATCTGAATATAGACATCTTCTGCACTTCCTGCCGCATAAATATTTAAACGATGCCAAATAATACTGACCATAAATAAAGAAGACCGATAATTAAGACTTCCGAAGACTAGGCATCGATCACTCTGAAAGATATAGCCAAGAATATATAAGAGTCGTAGAGAAATTCGGATACCAACTTCTGAAAGATAACCCAATCGTGGATCAATCCTGAGAATACCGAGCTTCATAGAGTTGGCCGAAGAGATCATGTAATAGCTTCATTCATTGCCAGCCGCTACCTTTCTAGTCGATCATATCTTAAGTTGGTATAAAGGCTACGAAAAACCAAAAAATTGGATATATGGAAGGGACTAGGAATCAAAGGAAAGATGATCAAGAAAGAATAGATAACTCTGTATTTGTAGTTGGAGTGTATAACCAGGACTCATGCATTCCAGTTGCAAATTCCTTTACCATTAATTTGCCGTCTGGACGTACTGAGGATGTAGAGCCTAGGCTCTGATACCACCCTGTAACGCCCCGATCCCGGCTGGTACGGAGACGTTACTGCAACGTATATACGCAGGTCAGAGATACCCTCACGTATATACGCTAAGCATCAGTACAGGCAAGAATCAGAGTACGGAAGCAAATGGTGCATTATACATTCCAACACATGAGTACAATTACAAAGTTATCACCAGAGGTGACAAATATTACAATAATATTACATCACCAACATGGCGCAAATGCGAGAATACAAAGGATGTACAAGTATGAACAGTACAAAAGGCACTCACGAGTTTACAAAAGGAAAACTCGAGAGGCACACAGGGGGCCTGAAAGGATAGAGCTTCAGATGGTCTGCTGAAGATCCATGCTACCGCTGCGCCACTCTGATCAACAACTGGGGGAATCCACACGCTCCAAGTTCCATGACCTGGACATGAGAATCCAGGGAGTCAGATAGAACTCCCCAGGCGAGTGGTGATACGAAAGCCAGATGACGTGCAAAGATAAGCATACGGTATCGATAAAACCGAATCTTAATCAAGCATTGAAAACCGTGTCGTGAGCATAAGCATGCAGGAGCAAGTAGATATAAGACAAGCGATATCAAGCAGGAAGTATCATGGTATGATAAGATAAGAACAGAAGATTGATGGAATAGGATACAAGTGATAAAGCAGGGTATGAGCAGCTAAAATAATAATAATCATAAAACCGGAAATCTGATGTAAAACCCGATGGAAGCAAACTCGGTAAAGCATACAACAGATCCAAGGTTGGCATCTTTTATTATGATTATTACTCGTCTTACCCTGATGTCTAGATATGTGGACTAGCGTCCCAGCACACATATATCCACATCAGAGTAAAGCAAGGTTGTTATTGGAAACCAACGGGGGTATCAACGAACTATGTTTACAGTGGGTCCCGTACATGCCCAGGACCACGACCCAGGACGTTCCGTCGCTGGGGTATGGAACCAGCCGCATGGCTTACAGGAGGGTCTTATAGAATGCCCTTATCAAGATGGTACAAGAAGGAGGGAGCCAGCACTCCCCTCGGTCGCCTGGAGGCCCACAGGTCAGACCGGAAGTTTTAGTTGCACAACATGCCTAGTACCACTGTAAATACGAACACATATTGATAGCCGCAAGTTTCCCCCGACCCAATGTAAGTTGTCCAGTTTTATGGTTTATTAGATGATTATCAGATTCTGGGAATGAGCAAGAACAAGTCAGGAATACATGTATCTCAGGTGTACAGTTGTACTGTAATGTATATCAAGTTTGTAAGCAGGATGTCAGGTCATCATTCCCGTTATCGTGATAATCATAAGAGTCAAGTGATAGCATGACAGGAGGATGATATTTGGCAGGTGACCAATCATGTCAAGAGATTGATATTAGTCCGGTGGCAAGTCATGTCATAACAAGGGGCCTTGCCAAGTAGTAGGTCTGGTGTCAGGTGATAACACATCAGTTGCAAGGTGATCCAAACAGGTATTAAATAGGAGCATGTAAAAGAAAGGTATGAAGTAATGGCATGGCATGTCAAGTGTTAACATATCAGGTAAATACATGGCATGTGATAGAATAGTAGCTGAGCACAATCAAGCGGAGCTGAGCAAGCTGGAGTGTACAGACAGCAAACAGTATTTAACACTGGAGCGTCTGGCAAGGTTACCGGGACAACTCGGCTTAAGGTGCGAGTAGGAATTCCGGCAGCATCTCGCCTAGACGAATCTAGTGGTAAAGCACTGAACGCTGATCATGATAACCAGGCGGAGCTGAGAGACTTGACGGTCTCAATCACTTCCCTTTCAAGATAGTGAGAGACCGGAGGCTGAAGGGTTCAGAGAAACCTGACGGTCCCAATCACGTCTCTTTCGAGATAGTGAGGGACCGGAGGCTGAAGGGTCCAGAGAAACCTGACGGTCCCAATCACGTCTCTTTCGAGATAGTGAGGGACCGGAGGCTGAAGGGTCCAGAGAAACCTGAGGTCCCAATCACGTCTCTTTCGAGATAGTGAGAGACCGGAGGCTGAAGAGCTGAGAGACCTGACGGTCCCAATCACTTCCCTTTCGAGATAGTGAGAGACCGGAGGCTGAAGGGCTGAGAGACCAAGAACGCTCGGGGTTTAAGCGCACTCCCGGTGGCTACCAGCCATCCCAAGAGTGGGCAGAAACCCAGAGTTCAACGACCACGAAGGGTCGGCCACGCATGGTATAAAGCAGTAAAATACATCACAGGCATGGTATAAGTACAAGAATTAAACTACCCTAATACAAGCATTCGTCACAGAGCAATACATGTCCAGTCATTGGCACTCGGCCATACACAAATACAGGGACTCAGCCCAATACATAATACATGAAAACATGGAATAAAATACATGTCGACCCGACAAAGCGGGGAAACCCAAATGGAGGCGAGAGCAAGGACACTCGCCTAAATCTCTGGAATAGCTGAAAACTCTGAAATCCATGGAACTCGCGCACGCGCCATAAAATATAATAAAATAAAATATTTTTAGAGAGAGAAAGTGAAGAGGAGAGAGAAAGAGTTAGAGAGAGAAAGAAAGAAACCTAGAGAGAGAAGTATATGGGAAGAGAGAGTGCACAGGGAGACGCGGGTTTTGAGAGTGAGACGCGGGAGTCGCAGACGCGGGAGTCGCGTCACGTAGATGCCACAGACGCGGGGTTCAACACCCGTGTTCAAGTCAGGACACGAGAAGAACGCGGACGCGGTCGTGGGTTCCGCGTCGCGTTAGCACAAGAAGAACACAGACGCGGGCATTAGCTCCGCGTCGTGTTGACACGAGAGGGACACAGACGCGGGTATGGACTCCGCGTTGCGTCGATACAATAACGCGAAGGCCGCTTTAAATAGATGTCAAGAACGCGAAGACTCGCGTTAAGGAGTTGCCTGGACGCGGGGGTGAGACCCGCGTCAGCAATTAACAGAAAGAGACAGGGAGATAAGAAGGAGAGAGAGACAGTTCAGGAGAGAGAGAAAGAGAGGGAGAGAGAAAGAGATTTCTAGAGAAAGAATCTAGAGAGAGAAAGAGAGAACTAGAGGGGAGATCTAGAGAGAGAAAGAGGGAGTTTGGAGAGAGACTAAGGAGATAGAAGGATAATTAGTAGAGAGAGGGAGAGAGATTGTAGAGAGAGGAGAGAGAGTAGAGAGAGAATTCAGGAGAGAGAAAGAGAGGTACAGGAGAGAGAGAGGACAGGAGAGAGAGAGGAGAGATGAGAGAGAGAGAGATGAAAGAGAGAGAGATGAAAGAGAGAAGGGGGTAGTTGCCCCCCTCTCACGCTCACGGCCAGGCCAGGAGGCCTGGCCGTGGCCTCTCTGGGGCCGGCGCCGGCAGCCTCCGGTGGCCGCCGGCCACCCCAAAGGAGGGGAGAAGGAAACAGCAGGGGGGCTGCTGCCCCCTGCTCACGCCCAGGCCAGGCCGGCCTGGCCTGGCCTGGCGCCTCTCCCTGGCTGCGGCCAGGGAGGCGCGGAGGCTGCGCCGGCCAGGGGGTGGCCGGCGCATGCAGGGGTGGCCTCCGGCCACCCCAAAGGAGGAGAAGGGAGGGGGCTGCTGCCCCCTCCACGATCGCGCACAGGGGGCCAAAAGGCCCCCTGGCCGCGCCCAGGCCGCCGGCGGCGGTCGGCCCTCGCCGGGGCGCCGGAGGAGAAGAGATCGGCGGCGGTCGAGGTCGTGGCCGGATCTTGGAGGAAGAAGAAAGAGAGGGAAGTGTGAGAAATTGATGTGTGGAGAAGAAGGAGAAGGAGATAGAGAGAGAGAGAATTGAGGGAGAAATTGGGAAGTGAAGTGAGAGAGAGGGAGAATTTTGAGGGGAAGAAGGAGGAGGAGGCGGCTGTCGCTGGCGCCAGGGGAAGGAGAAGAAAGAAGGGAAGAAAGAGAAAAAGAAAGAAAAATGAAAAGGAAAAGGAAAAGGAAAAGAAAATAAAAAGGAAAAGGAGAAGATATTTTGGAGGGTTGTGTGGTGGAGGAATTTTTGGGGAAAAAAGAAAAAAGAATATAGAGGAAAAGAGAGTGGATGGGGAAAATGGGGTAGGAAAGAAAAAGAAAAAAATAAGTTAGATGATATTCCGGATCTGGGAAATCTCAAAACATCAAAAATGCTGGAAAATTGGACTGATCCGGAAAGGTCTCAAAAAATAATAAATATTATTTTAAGGTCCATGGTGAAATCTATTTTCAGAAATACAATCACGTTTTCAAATTAAAAATCCTGAAGTCAACCGCCGATACCGGTCTACACCGGGTCGGCCGGATTTTGATAAATTCCGAAAAATCCCAGAAAATGTATTAAAGAATAAAATATGATTTTAAGAAGTAAAGTGAAAGCGGAATTCAGAAATTCAATTCCGATTATAAACTAAAAATCCTGGAATCAACCAGCGATACTGGCCGACACCCAATCCGGTAGAATTTTTATAAATTCATAAAATCCTCAGAAAAAGTATTTAGATGGGAAATGTGATTTTAAGAAATAATGTAAAAGACACTTCTAGTAATTCCAATCCATTTGTAAATTAAAAATCCGGGAATCGGTCAGCGGCACAGGTCGACAGCGGTTTTGAAGATTTTCAATTTAATTCAGGAAAATTCCAGAAAATCATAGAAAATCTAAAATATTGGAAAATGATGTTTAAAACTAAAATCGGTCAAATCTAAATACCAGAAAGACCAAATCGAGTAATACCCTAGGATCGGCTCCTCGGTTCAGACTAGGGCTGCCTCCGAGTCCGTGAATCCGGATTCAAGACAAAACGATCATATAAATAATTCACAATACAAAACAAATACGGGAAGTAAATCGAAAAATACTATCGAAAAATCTGAATACGCAACTAAGTACGTATTCCGGGAGCGGGGTGTTACAGAAAGATTCAATAATGGATTGTGAAAATCCTTCTGTGTGAAGGTAGGGATGTAGAGCAGTGCCTCGAATCTCGAAACATATCCTTGTGTTTGCGTTTGATCATCTATCTCTCAACTCTCAACTCTTTATATCTTGCATTGCTTTACTTACTTATATTCATATGCTTTGATATTTTATGTATGCCCACACTTGTGTTTAATCAAGAGAGTTATTGAAGCACCTCAACTCATAATTCAAAGGAATAGTGAGGAGTAGTTTCAGAGCCCTTCACGAGAAATTCAGACTCACTCTTGATTACACTTTGTGTGTTTGCAATTTAGTTTTTAAATTTCATATTATTTGTCCTATATTAGCACTACACCTATTCTCTCCCCTCTGGTGTACTTTTAAAAACGAGAGGTCCATTCGCTTGTGATGTTAGGTCGAATGTCCGATAAATTGTGTCAGAAAATCTTCACCACAACTATAAAGCCAAATTTCATGTACATGCTCATCATCAGAAAATTTTCCATAATAACGGGATTGAATATAGACTACAACACGATTAGGGGGCAAAATAAATGAGTTCTAACAAATGCTTATTACCATTGCACCAACCCTATATGAATTGATTCCATTATTTCTGGCACAAGCCAGATTTTGAATTTAGGCTCGATTATGAGGATCAGATGATGCGATGAGTGCGAAAATTATAGGATTTGGATCTGAACCCAATTAATTACGTGGCTAAAGGTTTATATTTGTCCCTGGGGCTTGCACATGGATCACGACAGAAATGATGTTAAATCTCCTTTTCTGTAGTTATTTTAGTCAATGAGATGGTTGTGATTCATACAAACGTAACTAAATTAGTTTAATTTGTATTGCCATTGACTCTATTTTGTACCATTGAAAAAGAGTAATGTTATTTGTATTGTTTTTCTATACTACACTACTACTACTCTATGAATGGTGGATCATACTTATTTTCTCGAAAAAATGGGAAATAAAATTCTTATTAATTGCAAAAAAAATTTAAACAGATACAATATGATTACAAGAGAGGGGAGAATATTTGAATCACTCCTTTATTTAAAGCAGGATTTTTTGTGTGACGATGGAGAGTGAATCTTATTTTTCGTTGACCGGCCAAACGACTTGAACCATTTTGAGGTTGCAAAATAACTCTACTTAGACACGACAAGTGTTGGAGTTCTCCTTTTGAGGAATAAATTTCTTTCTTTCTTTATCTCTCTCTCTCTTTTTGAATGCTCAAGTTTCTGAACTTTGTAGCTGTTTTGCTCCTTCTAAAAAAAAAGCCTCCAGTTTAATAGCTTTCATAGTTGTTTATAGGGGTATTCAGGGATAAATTGTCCATAAATTAGTCCATATTGGAAATTAACTTCCCGCATTACATGGGTGCTAATTAACCCAATAATGTGGCAGTTACAACAGAAACACGACCTTCACAAGTTCTTTTCTATTGTTGAAACGCGGAGCTCATAGGCTCGTACTTGAGTTGAGACGCATAGTTGACTGAGATCCGCATTTAGGTTGGAACATGGAGTTGTCTGAGATCTGCGTTCGAGTTAGAACGCGACTCTGGCCGAGATCCGCGTTTGAGTTGCAACGCGGATGTGACTGAACTCCGCATTTGAGCTGGAATGCAGGCTTGGCTGAGCTCCTCGTTTTAAAGGGAAACGTTAGACAAACTCAGATCTGCGTTTACCATTAGATAAGAGGTTCGCGTTTGAACTGAAACGCGACCTTCGCATTGGAGTGAGGTCTGAGGACTTGTTTTCAGTGATTTTTATACAGCCTACAATACTAGCAATTAATGAGGGTGAGAGCCATAATTCGTGAGGGTGTGACTCGCAATTCATAGAGTAGTAGTGTAATTTAATAAAATAAAATAGTACAAATAACATTACTCATAGAAAAATAACAACCATTTATTAGAAGCAGCAGATAATTTATGATGAAGTTTCTTTTCTACCATTTTATTTCCCAAAAAAAAAAGTTTGAGATAAAGTTTTAAACTATTCATTTGGGAAAAAAAAAAAAAACTCATACGAGAGTATCTAAACCTATGTGAGATGAGTTACAAATATACTAAGTTGGGCAAGGGCGTAACCAAGTGTCGGCTGGGCTGTGTTACAGCCCGCGCCACTTTTTTATATATTGCCTTAGACCTCCTTCACTTCATTTACTCCTGGTTCCGTTCCTGATTTAATGGAGAATATTATTTTATTATTTTGACAATTTTTACACAAGCATATGTTATAAAAGATTGCAGTTCACCTTAAAATTTATTCCTGCTTCCATCCCTTAGTTAGGAGTAACACAGTCGGGCTGAATCTAACTAGAAATATTAGTCTAAAAATTATGATGGACTGTGTTAGGTCCAGCTAATATTGGGTGTCATTTGAATGTGGCACACTTCGGATGTTGCTCTCTCATTGACGGATCAAGCCTCAAGCCCCTTTTGCGAATGCAGCTTAGGTGTATTTCACCAACTCTATGGGTCAAGTTACAGCTCGATAGTGATAAAAGGTTGATCACAAACAATATGAATTTTAGAAAAAAAAAAAAAGAAAAGAAAAAGGGAAAAAGAAAAAAAAGAGAGGAAAATTTACTAGTACGCGAAGACGCTATTGTTTCTTTTGATTCCTTACACCGACACATCGGATACAAACTGAATACATTGTTGGAATATATCAATTATACTAAACATGTAAATGCAATATTTTTAAGAAATTAATGTTTGGAAAATACTCCACTTCACTAGTACCTAAAGAAAATCCAAGTGGGTGCTGAAAGTAAAACGAACAAAGATTTGGGCCCCTTTTAAATTAACATGGGCTAGGGTATTTTCTATGTGATCAGTCCAAGGGCCTTCTAGAATTTTGGGCCCCACTCCCATGGTGTCCTCCTCCCATAATAATATCCTCTCGCTGTTCCCTACCCAAATATTGAACCAGAACTCTCGAGCTTATTCCTCGTCAAAGAAAATGGGCAGAAAATTTTTCGTCGGCGGCAACTGGAAATGCGTAAAGTCCTCATCTCCTTTGCTTTTGAATTTTTCTTTTTTCTCGTATGCTCTTCAAATTATAATCCCGTAGTTTGTGTGTTTTTAAATGTCTTGTGTCTAGATTCGATTAGCGTAGCTGCGCGATTTAGGGTTTTCGATGTTGGTCATCTAATAATATAGTTGATAGAAAAAACCCTAAAGATTTGCAAAATTTTTGTTTGTTTTCTGGTCGCAGAATGGGACAATGGAGGAAGTTAAGAAAATCGTGACCACCCTAAATGAGGCCGAAGTCCCCTCCGAAGATGTTGTGGGTAATGTCTACGTCAGCTAACTTTTTTTTATATAGATAATAGATAATGATTTTGGTAGTGATATGCATTAATTTTGAATAAGGATTTGATTGCTAGAACAATTTTGAAGCTTCTATTAGTTGTGCATTTATTCATATTTGAAGAAACATATAACCATAATTAAAATGATCTTGGGTCCTTGTTCATTTTGTTATACTGAGGTTAAAAATTCCTAGGAGAAAGGAAATTCTTTTGATGGTTTAGAACTCACATGAAGTCATATTTGTGGAGGGCGCTCTCCGAATCGTGTAGTTGAATATGAACAAAGTAAAAATGTCCCAATGTGGGAGAGAGAGAGAGAGAAGTTCTAACTAGGTCACAATGGTTTCCATTTTCTGGAGTATAGGCTTGGCTGACCTGGGAAGGGGCACATGGAGAGAGATATCATCATTAAGAATAAGGCTGGCATAGAAGGTGTAGGAGGGACTAAATTAGGTAAAATTCCAAGAATGATTTTAGATTCCAAAGTGGGTAACCATATGTGTACTGGATATATCCTCGTGGCATGAAGTGCAACATTTTGGATGCCTTTATTAGTAGTTTATATTTTCTCGATTTCTTTGATTTGGAGAACTGTAGCTATAAGTTATGCACCAATGTGTACAACCCAACCCACAACGAGCTTAAAGAACTTGGTATGGAATTGGTTGGGCACAACCAAAGACAGGATAAACCGTGTCTTTTAGGGAGCGATTAAAAAAAAAAAACCCTCAAAAAATTTTACGGAGAGAGTTGGATACACTCCTTGTGTAAGAGGCTTCATAGAAGAGAAATTAGTGTAGATTGGGATATCTTCAATTTTCTTAGCTTCCTTGCGCTCATCAAAACTTTTGCCCCAGTGTGAGAGCATATCTTATTTTGACTAAATTAGATTGGAACATAGGTTTCCTAAACATGGATGCTAAATTCACACTCGCTATAGTGGTTAAAGTCTGACCCCGTCCAAAATGGCGACACATGTCCCTCATCTTCTAACTCTCCGAGATACATCAGAGCTCTTCTCCGAAGTCCACGCTATACCTGACCTCCTCAAGATCTTCGCTCCGAGGCTTCTTCCATTCGGAAGACTTTAGTTCCAAACCAAGCAGCTCCAGCAACAGATCACCCTGATTTCCACCGACAATTATGCAGCCTTACCTTCTCTTACGTTCATAACGTGTAACACCTCTTAACATGTGTAGTTATGAATAGAGACGGATTTTCCTGCATGTAACCCCCATAAACTAGCACTTGTGATCACGACCATTACAATAAGTCGACATGTATAAATCCTGCGGTGATGAGAATTTCTCCCGTACACATTTGTCTCCATGTCGACAGCTCATTCAAGCATAAATAGACCTCCTCTAATGAAGGGGATTCTGATGGGGATTTCAGATCCTGATTCTATTCTGATTTCAATCGATACACCCTCTAGATTCCTTTAATTTCTGTAACCTGAGAATTATAGTGAAGTTCCTTCTTCTGGTGGTTTTTCTCGATTAAGGGTTTTCACGTAAATCTTGTGTCCTTTTCTGTGTTGTGTTTTATCTGTGTGCGCTACCTTTATTTCTCGCTTGTGGTGAGGATCGATCGTCCAATCACTTGTGGCAGGAAATTACCAACACAAACTGGCTCTTTCATTGAGAGTTGAGTCCACACTCAAGATCCCCTTTCCATCTAACTATCAAAAAGTCTCTTCCACAACGCTGATGGCCCCAAGAAAACAAACCTCAACCTTAACGGCGTCACGTCAAAGGGCAAGGCTATTAGCGCCATCGAAGGCACGATCCCCCCGCAGTCATCGATCAGCCATATACTACTAAAGACATTGGTTCCTCCTCACCTCAGGGGCAACTACTAACATCCAAGTTCCCCCGCCATAGTACGAAGACCAGCTCCTTCAGATGCTCGCTGACGTGAAAGAGCAGATGAAGGAGCACAAGTCTAGTCAAATCGTGATCAGAAGTAAGCGGCTCTTGACTGCGAGAATGCCATCCATTAGGCATTGAAGCAGCTCAACAAATAACTCCAAGCCCAAATCGCTGCCCTCTAGAATACTTAGACACTGACACAATCAGACAGTGAGCTTGAAATTAGAAAATCTCCCGATATCAGGATCCTTGATGAGTTGATCCAAAGACTGATCAATGAGGCTAAGTTGCAGCTCAACTGCCGATCAACAACTTTTGCTGTCGAAGTCTCAAGTTTCCCTCTTTCCAAAAAGATTTTGGAGTGCGAGTTCCTGAGGAAGTTCTCGACTCCAACCTTTGACTACTACTCTAGAGTGAGTGATCCAATCCAACACATCAAGTGTTTTTGAGACAAAATGATAGTCTACTCCAGCAATGATTCACTTATGTGCCTCACCTACTCTTCTAGTTTGAAAGTTGTACCCTTAGATTGGTTATACTCCAAGCCTCCACATTCTCTCAGCAACTTCGAGGTGTCCGAAGCGTTTCTTACTCAGTACACATCTCGCGGGAGGTTAAGAGGAATAACCACCACCTTCTCAAATGAGGCAGAATGACAATCTCAAATCCTATATCGGCTACTTTCAAAGCCAACTTGTCAAGATCCCCAATTGCGGTGAGGACGTCTCTGCACTTGCATTCATCAACGGGTTGCAAGTCTCTCACCCCTGTACAAACATCTCCTAAGCACAATATCACTCGGATGAGCGAAGTTTTATCCCGAGCTCAACCCTCCAGCCAGTCGGAGGAAGCAATGAAGACTTTCACCAACCACTCTGCGAAGCGTGGTGACGACAGAGGAAAGTCGAAGTATGCATACGAAGTCTCCGTCCATGCCCGAGATCGGTACCGGGGGCAATCGCGTACAAGAGACAAACGCTCCCGATCATCTCACCAAGTCCTCTCAGAGCCTGCAAGCCGATAAAGCAATTCCCTCCACTCATGCTCTCCATCAACGAAGTCTTCAACACTATCAAGAATCAACCCGGGTCAGGCATTCGAGACCCATCTAGGATGATCTTCACTTTCCGGAGTAGAAGAGTATTGTTCCTATCATGATAGTAAAGGGCACAGGACTATCCATTGCTGAAACCTCCAAACTAGGAAGAGCTCATCCGCCAGGGCTTTCTTAAGGAATGTCTTCACACCCGAAGCAACCTCCGGATCCAGACAGCCGAGCGCTGCCCAACCACAGTACGCATCAACCCGTACAAAGCAATCGAGTGATCCAATCCTACCTCCTAAACAAAACAATAACCCAATCCGTGATCTCCCCTGTACTTTGATTTCCCTATACATTCTATTATCGAATAAAATTATACGTAACCATTTCATCCTACTCTGTTGCTGATTTTTCCCACCCAGAGTCTTACAGAAGTTCGCCACTCCGTTGATGGGTCTTCTCCTCACTTGGAGATGACTGCGAACCTAGCTCCATTGATTGGTCTTGCCCCCACTCGGAGTCTAATGCTTGTACGCTCTGTTGTGGGTTCTAACCCTGCTCGGCTGTAACGTAAGCAACCGCCAACGAGCCTCTATCTCAACTAGCCTACGGGTGTCGAAACCCTCTGCTGTGCGTTCTACCTCGGCTTGAAGTCCCTACTCTGCTATAGGGATTTTCCCTTTTAGAGCTCCTGTTTGATGTTCTGTTGATGGGTCACACCCCACTTGGAACATGAACACAAAAGCTAGCCTACGTGCTCCCTTTATTTGACGTACGGGTGGATGAACACGTGGCAGTTCCCCACTGCCAAGTTCAAGCTGATCGTCCTTACGCTGTGGGTCCTACCTCGCTCAGAGTCAATGCACCCAATTTGTTGATGGGTCGCACCCCCACCTCAGGTCCTTACCAAGTTCATAGTTCCATTGATGGGTTACACCCTCACTCGGAAGCAAATGTGAACCCAACTCTACTGCTTGGATTCTCCCGACTCGAAGGCCTAACCCGCTGTTGGGATTCCCCCTACTTGGAGGTCCGGATTATCACTCTGTTGTGGGTTCTACCCTTGCTCAGAGTCGACGCATCAAATCTGTCGATGGGTTACACCCCACTTCAAGACCCTTTTCAAGTTTGTAGGCATCGTTGGTGGGATTACCCCCACTCAAAAACAACACCACAAGCTCATCAAAACATTACAAAACCAATCGAATCTGCAGGAGATGGAATTCAAGCATTTCATAAAGCCTATAACTGCATGAGATATATGGTATATACATGAGATTTTCCTTGTTTGGATCATCCCCTCGACGTACTAGTTTCGTGTGATTAGAAGCTGAAGAAATCAAGCATTTCGGAAAGATACAGTCATCCAGGTACTATCTGAACACAACCTTTGCATATGCTTGTATGTATTGTTGATCTCGGGATAATATGGATTATGTATGTTTAGACCATAACTGCACAAGATATGTAATATATATAGGAGAGTTTTCTTTTTGGATTATTGATGTAAAACAATATGGATTGCAATCATTTTCAAATTAATTGAATTGGAAATTAAGGTTTTAAAAGGAGAAATAAAAAGGGAATTAGGGATTTAGAAGAAATGGATAATCCCAAATTGGATAAATTTGGACTTCGTGCCCCTTGCACCACGGGCTTCACACCTCAATCTCAATAACTCAAGGCTCATGAAATTTAACTGAAGAATTTTTAATTCATCATTGTCTACTTATAAGGAGAAATATGGGGCCTTTTTTAGGCTTTATAGAAATTCAGTTCCCAGATATAACCGATGTGATAATAAAAAAACACACTAAAGAAAACAACTAAACTCAAAATAGACTAAGGGATAAAAAACAACTGGCAAACTAAGTGATGTCCTCATCATCTCCCTTGGGGGTGGGAGAAACTCGACTCTGTTGAGTGAGGGATCCCCTTATGAAGCATCTCAATTGGGCCAAGGTGGCTTCCTTGGCAGCAACACGGGTACATCACGTTGAGACCATGGTGGTGGAGGTGGAGCTGGTCTCCATGACGGGTCGACTGTAAAAGATAATAACTCGATCAAAACACAGATAGTAGACATAGGCGCATCATTCCTGTTGAAGACGGATCGGATACCAGGACCCCATGAGATGCCCAACTCGTCTGTTATGAGGGCAAGTCTCCTCAGAATTCTAGGCGAACCTGTGCACGAAGCGTGTGACTTTCTCATGATGTCAGAGTGACTCTTAACAATCACCTCACTGTCAACTACAAATTCATGCAATATACTATATGGATATATAGAAAATTTGTAGTTTTCATCGCAGTTTGCTGTCTAGTGATATCATCATGTGCAACATGCAAATGCTATGCAGTAGGAACTCTAGGCATAATTTTTAATAATGGAAAAAAGAGATCTATGGGATGCTTAGGAGTAGGATGACACAATCTAACCCCTTAATGGTAGTATATTGGACTTAGACAAACTCTAAGCAATCATTAAAAGAAGAAATGCCAGAAATTATCTGCTGAATTATGACAAGAAATTCAGATGACTCACTAGAAGATAACTCAGTAGGAACGACCATAAACCCATAATAGGCACAAGGGAACTCAAATGACTTACTAGGCATTGCGGGTATATTAGACTCAAGTGTCTCATTCACATCATAGCTGGTAATATCAAAAGACACAGATCTCATCAATAATCAGTGTACCAAAATCAACTAATGTAGCCTCGACAATGCTAGTAATTTCAGGAAGAATGTTGACATCCTTGGCTTTCAAATCATCAACATTATTATTAGTTACAATTCTAACATGTCGACTTTCTGAAGGGCACTGATAATCATTATTTTAATATCCCTTACGCTTAGAACACCGAGCCTTGGCGTTGACTAATCTTTTGAAAGTCAAAACTATCTTTAAGGGAACATCGAAAACCTCTTCAACAATGTCTAAATCATTAGAGCCAGTGATCATAACACGCCTTATTTTGGACCTTAAACCCTAAACAAACCTAGGTATAGTATGAGAACGGTGTTCTCTCACATCACAACAAAGGGTTAAATTTGTCTCTGTAATCTTGAACTGGCATATCACCCTGACAGAGATTATGTAACTGGTCTAAGAGACGGTTCTTATAATATTCGAGAAGATACTTTTCTTAAACTTTTCTTTCATTTCTTCTCAAGACTATGATAACACTACATCTCACGCAATCTCTCACTATCAAATCCCAGTAAATTCTAGCAGACCCTACGAGTTTTCTCCTAGTAAGAGGTTCGGGAAACTCATATCAATCAAAGTAGCATTCCATATTGGTTAGTCAATCACTAAAAACACTAGGATCACAATAACTATCAAATTTAGGATCTTCTAGTTTAAGTCTACGTTCCTCTTTTCTAACACGCCAATCATGAGCACAATTGCTCTCATAGTCATTTTTAGTGCAAGCCTTATACTGATAACTCATGTTGAACATGTACCAATCTAGACATAAGTGCAAGTCAAACAATCAAGCGGATGCAATGCAACTTCTTAGACTTAAGTAAGCTAAATGCATGCACTAAGGGGCCGTTTGTTTCGCGTAAAACTCCGTAATTCGTAAATGACTTACTACCCAGTTACAACTACGGCGTTTGTTTGGACCGTAATTCGTAAAAGACTTACGTAACTCAACTAACACTCACTTGCAACCCAGTTACCACTCACTTACAGCCCAGTTACAGTTAATTTTGTAGTCATACAAATTTGTAATATTTTTTATATTAATATTAAATTTTTTAATATTTAACTTTTTTAATATTTATTTGCAGTATTAAAACTTTTAAAATCACCAAATAGTTAATTTTGTGGTCAACTTTTCACTTACGACTTATACATTACGACAACCAAACACCGTAAAGTACAATACACTTTCCCACTTTACAATTTTATATTACCAACCAAACACCGTAAAATTTACATACATGTAACTCATTTACAATTATAAAACACTTTACCAATTACAACTACGAATTACGGCCAGTTACGACAACCAAACAGACCCTAAGTGAAAATAAAAAAAATCCTAAAAGTTCAAGCTTTAAGTTGCAACCTACTACGATAGAGAATAATGATGGAGAACATTGTTGGAGATCTCTTAAAGAGTTTGTGGAGATCTCATCGTTGAAGTTGCTGTGGCGGTGAGATCTTCAGATGGTTGGTGAAGATGTGGCGGTGTCGGCGGTGGCGGCGGTGGATGTTGTGGAATTTTATTGGTATTTGCAGGTAAGAAAGGAATGATGGTGAAGATGAGGGATGGCAACTGGAGGAGAGGATGATGGCGGGAATTTTAGGGTTAGGGTTTTGGTGTGTTGCAGGTGAAAGAGGAAGAGAGGAAGAAGAGAGAATAGAAATTTGGAATTTTAGGGATTTTTGGGGATTTTTTTGCTACAGTTTTTTTTGAAAGAAGAATAGATTTGGTGTTTTTGATGGATCATGTCTAAGTTTTTTTCTAAGGCAAGCTAGGGTTTCGGGAAGAGAGAACTAGGATTTTGGAATTAAAATTGAAGGAGATTGGAACAAGGCTCTGTTATTGTTTTACCAAATTGATGTAAAACAATATGGATCACAATCACTTTCAAATTAATAAAATTGGGAATAGGAGTTTTGAATGGAGAAATAAAAAGGAAATTAGACATTCAGAAGAAAAGGATAGCCCAAATTGGATAAATTCGGGCTTCTCACCTCTTGCACCATGGGCTTCACACCCTACATTACGGGCTTCACACTCCAATCTTAAGAGCTCAAGGCTCATGAAATTTAACTGAAAATTTTTTAATTCATCATTGTTTACTAATAAGGAGAAGTCTACGGCTTTTAGGCTTTACAAAAGTTCAATTTTCGGATATAACTGATGTGATACTAAAAAAACACAATAAAGAAAATAATTAAACTCAAAATAGACTAAGGCATAAAAAACAACTGGAAAACTGAGTGATGTTCTTATTAATTATCCCCTCGCTGTACTAGTTTCGTGTGATTAGAAACTGAGTATACATAGTTTTGTTAACCCAATCTGTTAAATTTATATTATCTTTTCATTACTTTTATTATGTTGCATCTAATATTTAATCTAAGATATCTATTGCATGTTTGTGAGCGCATCTTCCTTTCTCTCCTGAAAGTTTGCATTACCTGCTGATGGGATTTCCTCCATTCGGAGACAATGCAGACTCCAGCCCACAGTCTTCCTCTCGATTAGCCTACGACAGTCGAAACCCTCTATTGTGGTTCTACTCCCGTTCGGAGTCTCTACTATGTTGCATGAATTTTTTCCTCTAGAGTCCCAGGATCACAGTTCCACTGATGGAATTTTTCCCACTTGGAAGCAATCGTGAATCTAACTCTGCTGATGGGTTTCCCCCACTCAGAGGTAAAAAGTTTGCAGGTACTGCTGATGGGCCTACTCAGTCTCGGAAATGCTGCAAACTTACCAGATCAC
The DNA here is from genome assembly GCA_038442645.1 of Agave tequilana. NCBI lineage: Eukaryota > Viridiplantae > Streptophyta > Magnoliopsida > Asparagales > Asparagaceae > Agave > Agave tequilana. Next base: position 124,054 of record JAVJIF010030657.1, read on the forward strand.
TCCCAGGACAAACCAATCATACCGTTGATAGAGATCAACACTCCGAAGAGGCATGATTATATCGATTTCAAATAACCAACGGTAAATCAAGCTAGGCAAGATCCATTTATGTGTTTTATTCCGAAAATCCTTCCATTCTGAATACATTCCTTTAAATACATAATTGAGACATCTAACAAGAGTAATACAAAGTTCCATTACACTTCTGTATTTACATTTTTTTTGAAAAGAAATACAAATGGTCCTGATTCGATCCCTCCATCTTGTTAGCTACGTCTAGCCACATCTCCAAACTCTGAGGATATGTCCTTTGGGGAACGCTTACCGAAAGGTACGACATTTTTGCTTACACCACTATGTAGAGATTCTAGAATTAGAGAAGAAACTATCGGGGGATTCCTTTGTAAAAATAAAGATTTCTCTAGTGGAAAGTTCTCTCTTCTCCTGGAACACGCCTCTAAGGAAGTCAAACTGGCACCGCCATCCTCCGCGCATCCCAGGGAGAATGACGAGGATCCCCAAGAAGCCCTCCGAAGCCACTATAACACCCCGAGCTTTAAATGGACTCCGACAAGACACACAAGACAGTGATGATGTCACACTACGTCCCTGTGTTATGAGGGAGAGGTCTAGCTCTGGAAGAGAGTGATTTGTTATTGAAGTTCCGACAGAAACACCCCTTTTTCTTTTCCTACTGCTCTTCACAAGGAAGAAATTCCCAAGCGTGAGGTAGCGATGTCCGACCAGAATGAAACCTGCAAAACAGGTAAGAAGGCAATGGAATCGCATCCGCTTCTGTAACTGTCAGGGAGAGCTCCTCTGTTCACGCCATTAGGAAATAACTCCAAGTCTCAGGATTGGAACTGGACCGAACAAGTCGGAAATCATACGACCAAAACAAGTTGAAGCAGAAGCCCTACTTATCACTTTGACAACGGCGATGTGTCACGACGACTGATATGTCGTAACAGGTTCATCACGATGACTAATGTGGCGCACCTACCAAACTCTCGCATGGCGAGAGCCTAACCACCATTTCCTCAACCTTAATCCTCTCTTTCCTTCCTCCATTTGATGAAGAAGAAAGAAGAAAACATGACGACCCAACAAAGTAGAGAAGAATTTTGAAGTAAGGATTTCTTAGAGAAGATAGAAGAGTGACTTTCATTCAAGGGCTCAACTCTATTTACAGATGAAGAAGCCAAATCGCCTCCAATTCAAATTTTCAATTCCCAAGAAAGTCGTTCTACGTCCCGAGATTTTCGGTCAACCTAATCAGCAGAAGATCAACCGTTGCCGCCAAAACATGAAACCTTATCTCCTAGTCATTTTTACTCCTGGACTTGAAGAGACACATGATCTGACCCCTCAGAGATTTAGCTGATCAATGCGACAGCCGGCAGCCAGATGTACAACCTATAATTAAATTCAAAAGATCTACATTTATGATCCAGATCCTCGTCTACCCACGAACATCAAGACGAATTTAGGGCATTGAAAGGTCCTTCTGCTCTTTCGACTTCCTGTCCGTAGGCTCCGACAAGAGAAAGAGCATGGGGGCATCAGTAGTGATCAAAATCTGACCCCGTCTAAGATGGCGACACGTGTCCCTCACCTTCTAACTCTCCGAGATACATCAGAGCTCTCCTCTGAAGTCCATTTTACACTTGACTTCCTCAAGATCTTCTCCGCTCCGAGGCTTCATCTGTTTCAATTACTTCAACTCCAGACCAAGTACCTCCAGCGACGGATCACCCGTGATCTCTGTCGACAGTTATGCTATCTTACCTTCCTCCACGTTCATAACGTGTAACACTCTTCAGCACTGGCAGTTGTGGATAGTGGCGGATTTCCCTGCATGTAATCAAAAAAACTAGCACCTATGAACACAGCCGTTACAAATCATGCAATTATCAGAATTTTGCCCATACCCATTTGTCTCCATGCCAACAACTCAGTCAAGCATAAGTAAACCTCCAACGAAGAAGGAGATTCTGATGAGGATTCGAATCCTGATTCTATTCTGTTTTCAATCTGATACACCCTCTAGATTCCTTTAATTCCTGTAACTCGAGAATTGTAGTGAAGCTCCTCCTCTCCGTGGTTTTTCCTGATTAAGAGTTTTCACGTAAATCATGTGTGTCTATTTCATGTGTTGTGTTTTATCTACGTGCACTACACCGCTACATTTCTCGCTAATCATTTGTGGCGGGAAATCACCACCACACTCGCCTTTACCCATTCTCTCGCCGAACTGACACCAGAACATAATAATCTTGTTATTTGAGTTGGATGTAATAGGTAATTTTGTTAATTAGTAGAGTTGTTAGGCAGCGTTGGCTAAAGGAAAGAGGTTTGTCAAAGACATCTCAAAACTAGAGATGTCACCAAAATGTAAGAACAATCAGGCCATAAAGAATCTAAAGTAGGAGGGAAAATTGAATAAAATGCATTCACAGAAGAATTTTGGTGGAGTTGCTAATGGAAGGATATAAGAGCTACATTTGTTAATGATTTGAAATACCTGAGCTAATGCCTGCATATTTAGTTGTTATTTTGTTGCTTTCCTGCTTTGCCTGAGGGCATTTGGTGCAGGTAGCATGTCTTTCATTTTGTCACTGAATATTATAGGAGTCGTTTCATTTACTAACTGCTCATAACCTATGGTAATAGCATGGTGCATGGATTAACTATTGGTGGCACTGTTAATACCCCTTTAAATGGTTCTTGCAGAGGTGGTGGTAAGCCCTCCATTTGTGTTCCTTTCTTTTGTAAAAAGTCTGTTGCGATCTGATTTCTATGTTGCTGCACAAAACTGTTGGGTACGGAAAGGAGGGGCTTTCACTGGAGAAATTAGGTAAGATGTCCATTCTCCAATTGCTTATTTCTTTGTTTGGCCTTTATAACATTCTATAACTGCTTGTTGAAACTTGGGAGCAATTAGGGAGTTTCTTTCTTTTATTTTCATTTTTTTAAATCAGAGGTGGAAAAGACCACATTGTTTCTTTTAAGAGAGTGTACTGAAATGCTTTTAAAAGGAAGGTCTTGACAAAAGGGGCCCAGAAGAGTCACATCAAATCATACATGAAGTCACAAATATGGAGTCTTTTTTTTTAATGTTAACACGTCAATCACTGAATTTGACACGCACCTGGTGTCTATTTTGACAAGGATAATAAATTTATATGGCAGATTTTTGCCACTCCCTATATATATAATTGCTACCATTCTACACATCAAGCTTTGGTTGTGTGACTTGTGTCATTGTATTAATTTAATCAATGTGTAAGAATTAAAAAAAAAAATGGAAAAAGTAGGATTAAAATTAGGTAACAGAATTTAAATAGATTTATAATATTTTATTTACATAAATGAAGCATTTACTTTGGTTTGACTCTTTTTTTTTTTTTTTTTTTTTTTTTGGGGGGGGGGGGGGTGGGGGTTGGTGTGGGAATATAGGGCGTAGCTTGGTGCAAGGAGAATTTGAACCTCAGACCTGTTGCTTACTGCAAAGAGGTTTTACCACTTTGCTATAGTGACGCTGGCTATGCTAGTAATCTACCTCATTTATGGGCTACAGATCAACATGTTACCAGGTTTTACCACTTTGCTATAGTGACGCTGGCTATGCTAGTAATCTACCTCATTTATGGGCTACAGATCAACATGTTACGCCTGTGAGATGCTACATTCATGTGGTTGTGGTCATCATAATGATATCTGTGATGGTTTGTGTCTAACTCGGGCTTAGTTTTGACCAAACCAAAAAATGTAACCAGCTTAGTCAATGTGGTTTTGGTTTTTGTCTGCTTCTCGAGTCATGCCTCTGATTCCTTTATGTATTAACTAATAATTGCTAGTTAACCAAACAACTACAATATTAATGTGATGTCATCCAAGAAAATGACACATTTTTCTGTGGTTGTTAACAGATAAAAAACCCAATATAGTGATATATAATTGACTTGTTTGTGTTTACAAATCTCATTCATGATCTTTACACACAGCAACAAAGAAATTTAAATTCATAAAATATTTTCTAACCAAGTGGCTTGGGTTCTATATTATCTTCAACTTAAGCCCAGTATATCTTGTTTAAATACCAGTATCCTGACCCTAACAATTCCTGCCCCAACTATATTGCAGAGGGCATTATGTATTTCCGTATACAGTTTCCCTTATCCTGAATCAACTGTAATCCAGACAGTTTGCCATGCATGCCGGTGAACAAAAGTATTTTTTGCATCTTACTCAGAGTGTGAGTCTTTTACTCGACATATACTGGATTGTATGCCCTAAAGATTGCTTTTTCATTACCAACACTTTCACTTCACATTAACTGTTGTGGTGAAAATGGTTAACCACATGTCTGCTAAAAGAAATTATGTAGGTGTTATAAATGTGGGTCTGTCTTTCTGCATTGTATTTGGCAGTTGCTGCACTCGATGTTACATGGACAAGTCTATCTATCTTTATACCGAACAGTCGCTAAACATCTCAGACACAGAATGGTGTATCCTCGATGTGAATTGCTTCATGCTTGCTTTAAGGGGGCGACAATGCATACGCTTAGCCTCCTGACTGCATTTTGAAAAGATGTCATTAGCTTGTTCTGGAATGCCATGAGCTATTATTTCTTCTTCAAAGTTTATATTTGGAATTTCTTTAATGTTTGAAAATTGTAAAGGACATTCTTGTACACAACCAGCGAGGTTTTTCTTTTTTCTTTTTCTTTTTCTTTTTCTCTTTCTTTTTTTCTTCCTTCCTTCCTCTCTTTTTTGCGAGGGGAAGCAAGTGTATTTTGTGACAAGACTAATGTTTTTTAACCTAAGAGTATTACCTTTTCTGACGGTAGTTTAACTATTGGTTTTGTTGTTGTTCATGCAGTGCAGAGATGCTTGTTAATCTTGGGATTCCCTGGGTCATTTTGGGTCACTCTGAACGAAGGGCTTTATTAGGTGAATCAAATGAGGTAAGCCTTGCAAAGATCGTCTGTTGGTTTATCTGTGACTCACCTGTTTATATGTCAATGCAACATGCTTTGTTTTGGCTAACTCTATGTTTAGTATGTCATCTTGTAACTTATCTGGTTAGGTTGATTTTAGTTGACCTTGATTGGCAATAACCTTTTTGGGGAGGAAACACCCCCCCCACCCCCCTCCCCCCACAAAAAAAAATTCTAGCTTTCATATCTTGGTTGCATATACTTCATTTCTCTCTTCATGCTCATATGCCTCCTGAGCCTGTTCTTTGTTGATACTTTTTTCCTACTTCCATCCATCATAGGTTGCTTTATCACTTCCATACTTGGGATAATTTCAGTCCTCTGCTGCATAAGTTGGAAACACACAACTGCATCTTAATAGTAAGTTAAACTTTGAACAAGTTTTCAAATATTGGCCGATTCCCACTTATATCGGCAATATTGGATCGGGTTTTCAGGTCCCTGTGACGATATCAACCCTATAAAATCGACCAACATTACCAATGTTAACAGTCAATATTGCCGATGGTGACAATACTAATACTATAAAGCATGAACCGATACTGATACCGAGATTTTAAACTTTGAGGAAAACTGTTGGCTTTGTGTAAAGCAACACTTCAGCGGTACGTTCATAGCATCAACTCTGATCCTTCTTATGGAGATATCATAATTACATCAATACATTCCAACATATGTGGGCCATGCGTGTGCATGCACATGCTTTCTTTCTTGACTTCTTCATTTTCTCTATCTTATAGATCTTATTGTTGAATCTGCTTCATTTTCATCTTATTATAGTTTAATGCATTGTTAGGTTTTTGCCTACGCCAAAAAACTTGGGCTAAAGGAATTATAATTGTTGAGCAATTCTCTTCTCCTATTCCTTCCGAAAATGTTTGGTGTGCAATATGTAAAAATACCTTGGTCTGTGAAAAATGTCATTTCAATAATTTATGGTAGCTTCATACAAATTCTGGTGTAATCAGGAAGTGATGGGATAATATTATGATCTGACCATTTGCCCAGTCCTCAACTTTCTTCTGCTTATCAAATATTTATTTTTAACCTAGGGAATATTGTCTATGGCATCATGGCATCACACTATAATTATTTCTGGTCCTGCCAAATTTACTGAGATGTAGCATAATACTCTTTCCATACTGATGTTGCTGTTGACTGATACTTTTCATTCTTGCTTTATCATCTATACTTTTATTTTCGTGAAAAAATTGTTTCTTATCTTATTGGCAGTTTGTTGGAGATAAAGTTGCATATGCACTTTCTCAAGGGATCAAGGTAATTGCTTGTATCGGTGAGACTCTTGAGCAACGAGAATCAGGATCAACTATGGATGTGGTTGCAGCACAAACAAAAGCAATTGGAGGTAACAGTAATGGACATTTTGATTGTATTTATCCTTTTTATGAGGTCGCCGGACATTATTCCCTGCAGTTGTATTTTGGCATGGGCTGTTTCAAATGCTACAAGATGGTTAGGGCTGGCATATGTTATATTCAATTGATTATCTACCTTTAAGACAAATTCATTGCTAGTAAAATCATTATGGCGCTAATCTTATATCAACCCTTATTATTTAAGCATGTCTTAGACTATGCTACTAATGTTCTCAATTACATCTTGCTAAAAACAACTTATCTTTCAGATCGAATATCAGATTGGACCAATGTTGTCTTGGCCTACGAACCAGTTTGGGCTATTGGAACTGGGAAGGTTGCAACCCCAGCACAGGCTCAGGAAGTATGTAATGCCTTCTCTGTCATTATAGATCATTACTGTGATAAGGGGAAAAAAAAAATGTTATCTTTTGAATTTTTCATCCTTTTGTATTCAAAATTTTTCTCAATATCTCTGCCAGCATACCTGGGTTAGCTTCTGGATGTGTGCTCTTGTAATCAATTTTCCATCCCTTGATGAAAATATTCATCGTGAATATTGTTTTTTGATGCTATTACAGTAGTACTTATGCATATCTGCGTATCAGTTAATTGTAATTCATGGTAGTCATTTTAGTTGTTCCTAGTCAATGAAAATTGCTGCATCGGTTATCTTTGGTCAACCAAATGAAAAAAGTAATATTCAGGTGATTTCTTAGGAAAAAGCAACATTTTCAGGGACGTCCTTGATCCAGGAACTCAGGAGTTACTCTAGGATCAAGTTGAGTATGTATACCAGTCAGCATATACTAGCAAGTTATTGGCGTTTTAGATTTAATTCAACATTTAAAAAAGAGGATGAGGTGCTCAGTTGTGCGAGAGAATGTTAAAGTATAAAAATATATCTCTCATCCCTCACCACACTACAGCTTCGAGGTTTTGGTGCAGTGGCAGAGACTTCAAAATGACCATATCCACATTTTTATTTTCCCTTTTTGCCACCAACTGAAGTATGATTCTTTACCATAATATAAATAAATGACTTTTGCATGAAAAGACTCAACTCTGAAGCAAATCTGAGCAATCATTTTTCAAGCCCATAGTAAGTATAGTGTAAAAATAATAGAAATTATGAATCAACACAAAATTAATATTGCAAGCTAAGGTGTAACCAAAGTTCCCTTTTCCAATCTTTTATCAATTGACTACTAAGAGGAAACGCAAGAAGCTAGTAGCTTATTTTCTAAAATGTTAAATGTGGTACTAAAACACACAGATTCAAGTTTACCAAATACATGTCTGCTGGACTAGAATGTGGTGGTTCTGATCCCAGCTACTCTATCAAAACTCTGAAGTTGTGTTGTGGGTTGAGAGAGATATTTTTGTACTTTGACAGGGTCTACTTTTCTAGTTTTCTCTCTGTTTACTCAATGGTTTGCTTGTTGTAAATATCCAGAGTTTTGGAAGGATGTAGGGTTGAAACCAAATTCTGATTCACAGTTGGGTTTGTTAAATTGTTTTTGACAAGTATATCCATTCAAACATTACATCGAACATCTAAATTGTGAGAAAAGGCAGCTTTTATGTTTTCTGGCTTTATGTTCTTTTCCCACGAACATAGTAGCTTAATTACCCATTAAAGGGAGATGCAACTGTTGTCCAATAACAGAACAAGTATATCGAAGGTAGCTTATGCACTAAATAAGCGTTCTTTTGTCAATGTTCATCTGAATGTATATATTTTGTTAAATTTGTCCTTGGTGGCAGGGTGTTCACAAGGAAAAAAAAAAAATCTATAAACATCAACCGTTGATAGTTTTTCCTTAGTTTGTGTGGCAAATTGCATGTAGTGCGGTCATAATTTGTGCAATTCCCCGATGGTTGCCAGATTTTTTATGGCTTGTATGATGTATCATTATTTCTTACTATTGTGAGTAAACCAACTTGACTTTTCTCATAAACCTGACTTGTATCATAGTGTGTACGCCGGCACCCCATGGTGCTGAGGTTTTAGTTCTTTAAACCATCCTAGTTGCAAGTGGTTGATACTGAAGTTCTCATACAAGTGGAAGAACTATGCCTGTATACGGGTGAAAAGTCAAGTTTTATTCATCAGCTCTCATTCTCTTCCCCCCCTTCTTTTTCAGGTGCATGCTGGCCTAAGGAAGCTGCTTCAAACTAATGTGAGTGCTGAAGTTGCTGCATCAACTCGGATCATTTATGGAGGTAAATGTCTCAATTGGCCAAACATTACTAACATATGGAACAATTGGAAGCTGCTTTTGCTAATTTGTATCACCTGATGAAAAAGAATAGGATGCATATATTTGGTGTTAATGTTGGAAGATTGCTGCCACAAATTAATACAAGTGGATATTTATGCAGAGGTTATCAGTTCTGTTTTATATAAAAACATTGTATCATCATTGCCTGTCGTGATTATTGCAGGATCTGTGAATGGAGCAAACTGTAAAGAATTGGCAGCACAACCTGATGTTGATGGATTCCTTGTGGGCGGAGCTTCTTTAAAGGTCTACTTTTCTTTTTTTGTCTCTGTTTTTTTTAGACGGGACTTGCCATGAATAATAACTGAAAACTAAGATCTATCAGGTATCTTTATATGGTACGAGCATTTGGATTAGACTGTGTGCTGATTACAGAATGGACATGCATTTTGTGTGCACTGAAAACAGTGTAAAACTTGCATGTTAAATGAACTGACAGTTTTGGTTCTAGGAACGAGACCCTGATTTTGCTTAGAGTTTATGAGTTGTCTTTTACCACAGCATTTTCCAATGTTATAATGAGGAACTGCAGGTATAAGTCACGGACAGCTTTCAGTTAGATCCAGGGGTGTACTCAACCTCAAAACTGACCCCATATTTAACTTGATCCTGAACCAGAGCTGAATATACAAAGGTTTCATTCAAATCTGATGGTAAAAACTACAAGTAAAATCAAGTGAAAATCTCTTGTGGACCTTATTTGGCTTTTGCTCTGTGATAAATGGCCGGGGATTAGGGGACCATCTTCAAGGACAGCGGGCCCAAATTTGGATCTATCACTATAATGAATAAGTAGCGTATATCTAGATATGAGCTCAGAGTATTTGAACTGATGATGTTGCTGTATGGTCATCAGGTCGTAATACATAAATGTACCTTGTCTGCAACCTGCTTTTGTGTTTGCCTAATTTATTTTGTTTGTCCATGCAGCCAGAATTTGTTGACATCATAAATTCTGCTACAGTCAAGTCGTCTGCTTAAAACTCCAGATCTTTGCCCAGGTGATTCTGAATCCCAAATATTAATAGGTGACAGGTTGAAATATCAATCAGTTAATCTATTTTCTGCATCTACATACAAACAGGAACTTATGTACCTTTGTCATGCCTGCAACATTCGATAATTGCTCGCTTACTCTGATCCCTAATGAGCCGTTTCCAGTTTTCAAGTTTTAGCAGGAAACATGTGAAAATACCTACATCAATTATTTTAGTTTTCAAAGTGTTGCCTTCTGCTGTTATGCTCATTTGGAATTCGAATTTTTTCACTGGTATATGTCTGAGTGTGAGATTATATTATGTCTGTCTGTGTTTGTTTCATTTGCAGATATTCTCAGAAATACCTGTTTGAGTGTGAGACTGCAATGGATGAAAAATTTTCAGTTGACCTTGTTTGAGTGCGAGATTGTAATGGCTAAAATTGAGTCCAAACCCACAAGTATTGTAATGAATAAGATGAGAGTGGACTTCAGAGCAGGTCAATACACTTGTATATGTTCCTGCCAGTTGACTTGTGGTAGTAAATTTTTTTTGTCATTTGTAAAAAGCTTTCTTGGCTTTGATAAATGTTCTTTGTAGGTCAATGGATTTTGGTTGGAAGAAGTCAAAGAGTGTTACAATGTTTGAGGACAAGCTTCTACGAGTACTGATAATGAAATGGCTTGAAATTGGTTGGGAAACTGGACCTGCACTGAACTTAAAATATTTGGCAATAACAATTTATTCATGAATGTTGCAAGCATATCCAAAGCCAAGTGGCTTCTCAACTACTTCAATTGAATTCTCGAGGCTTTGTGCATGTGAGGTCCAAACTGGTGAAGGTTTTCCAGCTTAATAGTTCTACTGGCTGCTTGGTTGGTGGTCTGCTGGCTGCTTGGTTGGTGGTCTGCTGTGGCTGTTTCTATGTTTCTAGATGTGAAGGAGATGCTGATAATTATTTATATGCTTTTTTACCAAACTTTTTACATGTCATTAGGTCTAATGCTGTTGAAAATCTTTATTGGGATGGTGAGAGAATTGGTTGTGGGATACAGGCTGGATATGACCAAATTCACCCACAAGTTATTCTGTACAAGTAAGAATGACTTGTGAGATGCAAAACCCAAAGCAACAGTATTTGCTAGCAGCAACTTCGAATATTAAATTTAGAGTTACGTATCAAAGGATATTCTGTATCATGTAACTATAACTAGGGATAGCAATATAACCTAGTTGTCTGGAAACTCGAGATGGCACGAGTTCTTGAACTTGGGTTTGTTTTCCATTGATGATTCAAGGAGTAAAACTTTACAAAAAGTCGTAGAAAATTACAATAATCTTCTGCTGAGATTTCTGCGGAAGTATGACGATGGAAGTTTGGTCAGCGCATGACAACTTTGTTCCTGCCGATTCGAGAGAGAAAAATCTTTAGGGTATTCGCACCCTAAAAGAGAAATAGAATTCTCTTAAAAAGCTTGAAAACTAGAGATTAATCTCCTCTAAAAGTTCAGCCTTGGTAAAAATTAGCCTTTCTCCATGATTTTTTAGCCATCCAGCCAAGATTTTTACGCCAAAAGAATCAGCCTTGAGCCCCCCCTTACAATGGGCTATTTATAGCCTTTAAAAGGGTGTAACTACTCCTCTGAAATTCAGCATGATTTGTCAGTTTAGCTTTACATTTGAAACTAAAATAGCTTTGCTGCGAAGCTAAACATAGCTTGTGCGATGTTAGAACCTACATGCGAAGCTAATCAGTCAGTTGGCTTAAGGTTGTTATGCAAATCTATTGATTTTCTCCAACTAATTGAGGAATTTTCCTAGATCTTCTCCAACTAATCGAGGAGTCAAAAGATCATGATGATTAACCACCCGAAGAGTGATATAAATCACATTAATCTCGTGCTGAGATTTAAATGGTCAAAATGACCAAAGAGCTCGCAACGGAGCTAAGCTTCATGCGAGGCTAAAAATTAAGCTCTCAACGAAGCCTCAAAGAGCTTAATGTGAAGCTGGAAGATGAGCTCACAACGAAACTATTCAGAGTTTGCAGCGAAGCTAAGTGATAGCTCTTAACAGAGCTATGAAAAGCTTCAGGCGAAGCTAAGAAAAGAGCCTACAACAGAGCTACTCCTAGCTTGCTACGAAGGTAGAACTGAGCTTGCAGCGAAGCTAGGTGTTAGTCTCTTGGATTTTCTTCGGAAGGCAAGACTTGATTCACTGGCTGCTTCATTAGATTAGTGGAGTCCAAGTCATTGGTTTGTCCATGAGGGATGGACAAATCTTTAGCCTGTCTAGGACTTGTCTTTTAGAAGTGTTGACAAGTTTAGATATCGTTCGGACCAGTTACAGAGCTGTCTTAAAGTTTGTCTTATCAGAGTATCAACAAGACCCTCTTCAAAGTTTTCGTAAATTTATAACGGATTAGTACAGATTTTGAAACATTTTGAACCTGAAGCCTGTGACCTAAATTTTGACATTGCTTATGTCGGAAGAGCCCATTGGGTTGGGTACAAGTGTGTACTGAACTAGGTACTAGATTGGTTAACCTAGGAACTCCATGTGGAGTGAGCTTCATGCGAAGCTAATGGATAAGCTCTCAGCAAAGCTAAAATGATGCTTCAGGCGAAACTAAGAAATGAGCTCGCATCGAAGTTAGAACAAAGCTTTTATGCGGAGCTAATGATGAGCTTGCAGCGGAGTTAACATGCAGCTTCATGCGAAGCTGAAAATGGCGTCTGAGCGAATTTAAACAACTTCAATGTTTAAGGTTTCTGAACCTCCAACTGTCGTTTCAAATTAACAGCTTTGCACTCATTTTGAGGAGGCGAAGCTAAAGACAATGTCTATAAAAAGCCAATTGGCTGAAATTTCAGAGAAGCTAACTTCTCTTCTCAGTTCTTCAAGTATTTTCATAGATCAAGAAATCTCTTCTCCTTCTTTCTTCGGATCTCCAAGATCTTTTGCGAGATTAAATGGCACCCCAGCAACGCCTAGGGAAAGAGGTCGCCACCTCTGCCGCCTCATCTAGTTGTCGAACGACCCATTGCGGGTAGGGATTTTCTTCTTTTTTCAGAGATTTTTAATCTCTTTCGAAGCCAAAATTGGCTATTTTATGGTGGATCTACCGCGATTCACTATGACTCGATGATCTTAGGGAGTTAAATTCTCTTAATTTTGATTCTATCGAATTTTAGGGAATTTTATTCCCTTTAATTCGTCGATAAAATTCAGAAACCGAAAGGTTTCTTCTTCAAGCTTCCAGACGAAGCTAGCCCTTAGGACTTTTTACATTCTGGTTCTTGGCAAAATGCGAAGCTGAGCTTCGGAGCGAAGCTAATTGGTGGAGCTTGAGTCCCTTGAATTCTTTTAGGCACAATTCCCTTTTAAGCTTCCTAGCAAAGCTAGCCCTTGGGGCTTTTTTGCACTCTGTCTCTGTGCAGTGCGAAGTTCACCTTAGAGCGATGCTGAGTCTAGATTAGCTTCGCTCAGAGAGCAAAACTATGACTTGCACTTTTTTCTTTTCCTTTTTGCCAGAGGCTAACATGTTTATTTTTCTTTGCTTTGCAATGCATTACGCTCTTGGTCCGTCAAACAGCTTATTCGGGTCCATCAGGGGGATGGATGGGAACATCCGTGATTGAGCTTGAACCTGCACACAAAAAATACAGAATTTCAGAACATAGAACAAAGAGTGCAAGGTGCTCAATTCTATCGCAATAGCAAGTGGCTATGCGGGTCGTGATTCGCAAGGAGGGATTAGCGATATAAGCTTTTTAGTAAGTTCTCTTTTATGCTACCATTAATGGTTAAAAATTCTTCTTTTAGCTCTTAAAAAGAAAAGAGAAAAATGGAGTTAAAGTCAAGTTAGGAAGAAAGTGATAGAATGAGAAGGTGGAGAAAAACAGAAAATAGGCATATATAAAGAAATCGAAATGAGTGATGAAAGAGTTGGGTGTTGTTGGTGTTGGTGATCTAAACTAAATAAATAAAAGAAAAGAAAGAGATTAAAGAAATACTTACCTCCTCTAGTTGATGACTTACTTGGAACCATTGCATGTTCTACCTTACTTCAGAGGCATTCAACGGATAAAATATAAGATCGAGCTCAGTCCCCATTCGCATTACATCATCAAGACGAACAAGAATGAAATGATACGGAATTTTGATGAAGAGAACATCATCATGTAATATCGTTGGCACTCACACAAACATGACTATACTGATGCTTCTAAATTCACTTGAATGCTCATCATAACCAAAAGAGGAAAAGTAGAAAGAAGAAGAAGAAAATAAAAGTAAAGACAAACATAAAAAAATTACCTTTTATTGCTTGTAGAAACGAGGGAAGAAAGGAGGAGGTACATCGACGTCACTCTCAACATAAGCCTCTCTCTCTTACTTACATGAATCTCACTCTAAACTATACTTATAAAGAAATAAAAATTACATGAAAAGAAAATAAAAATCTACACTAAAAAGAATGAAAACGTGGACTAATTCTATCTCTGCATGGTCATCCCCTGTACGCTCTGAAAATCCCAGTATTTATAGGCAAAAACCCACGTAGGAGAGCGTATGAAGATAGGGGGAGCAAACGCTCCCCCTAACTCCCTAACAAAGCCGCAGAAACGAGGCATTTGCCGCGTTTTCGTGGCATTCCTGTGGCCAGGTGGCCACAGCCGAGTGGTGGGAGTCTCTGATTTTGAGAGATTATTTTATCTTCAGCTGGATTTGTAGTTTAAGTCTGAAATTTTGACGAAATAGCCTTTGATCTTTGGCTTCAACCGATTGATTTGTAGGGATTTGTTCTAACTGGTTTTCAACCGATCTGAACCGACCTGATCTACCCTGATTTACTGACTTCGAATTAATTCTGATTTAAATCAGAATTTGATGGGCTTTTGGGCTCATTTCTCTTCCCTCTCCTTTAGTAATGGGCCTGCAAATAACTTAAATAATAATTAGGAAAAAGCAGAAATTATTTTATAATAAGTATGAGAATATGATAATGAATGTGTAATATTGGCGACCGATCACACCCCCATACCTATCTTTTGCTCATCCTCGAGCAAAAGAACTAAACAAAAAATTATTAGACCACTTTTGCAGGTCACGCGATTGCACTGAGCATGAGCAACAAACCGTTAAACCTCTAGGTTACCCCTAGAGGACGAGTTTTGTCTCATGAGGGTTTTCAGTGGATTACACTCACAAAATCTGTAAAGAAAGAAAAATGTTAGTATTTTGTAAACACATTTTGAAAGAAAAATATTTGAAATATTATTGTAAGTTTTAAGTAATGTATAAGTTATAGGAAAACTGAATTTTTCATTCCTAAACTTAGTCTCTATTCAAAAATTTGTTATCAATCAAAGTAAGGAGTCAAATTGTACTTCTCATCTAGTCTATTATTTTACCCTAAGTCAATGCACCTTGTGACCGTGAAAATTTTGACTAAGGGCTCTTTATCTCTAACTCTTATACCTTATTTATTTATTATATATATTTGTGATATTATTCCTTAGTTAATCTGCCCATGTAACGAGCCTTTAATCGATGACTCCCAAACAACGGTCTTAGGGCACCGGGTGAGAAAACACCCCAAGAACTTAAGGACTCGAGCAAACAAGGTCACAAAATTAAGGATTTAATTATATGAACCACTTTTAGGCGTGATACTTATGCTTTATTAGGCACAAAAACCCAGCTTAATCAGAGGACTTTTTTTATATATATATTTTCTCAAACTTATCTAATCATCTTTCGCATAAATACCAAGGCTTACTTAGGCCAAAGCACCTAGCTAATCAATAATTAGATTTGTTCATCTTTCATAGATATATATATATTTTCTCTCTTTTTTTTATAAGGCATAAGAATCTTTGTTTTTGAACCCTAAGTGTGAAAGTGTATGAAGTGTGCATATTTCATCAAGGTAAAGATTAAGACTAAATTACTTTGACAAATTATCTCCCTACCCTTAAAATCAAACAAATAATCTTATTTTGACCAAGTATAAGAAATCCTAATTTTGATTTTCCTATTCCTTAAAATTGACTTAATTTCTTACAAAAATATGTTAAAATATTGTTTCTATTTTCAAAAAGTTTTTTAAAAGTAAAGAAAATGTTAAATTTTTTTATTTTTTTAATAAAAAAAAAACCTAAGTTATGTTAGAACCCTCCCCCACACCGATCTCATGCATTGTCCTCAATGTATGAATTAATGCATGAATGCATGAAAAAGAAGAAAGTGAAGGAAAATACTACTTTAAGGTGGTGGTTCCGGTGGTGGTCTGATTGGTCTACGAAATGCGGCCCAATCGATTTTTCGTAGAGTTCGGAGGAACCCACCAGAAATCTCTCTTATATAACTGTTGGCCCAAGAGGCTACACTCTCCAATTGTTTTGTGTTTTGATGATGACAAACCAAATATGAGCTATTTGGTACTAACAAGTTTGTTAAGATAAGTTTCAGGTTTGTACCATGTTTAGAGACCATTCGCTTAGCTATTGCAAGAACTTCTAAGTTCCATAAAGCAAGGAAGGCAAATTGCACATCAAGGAAGGATCATAGAAGAGAAGGCACTAGCAAGGCATTGGATGGCTCAAAGACTTGAAGATAGCACAAGAAGTCTTCATGTAATTTGTTTTTCAGTTTATAATTTGTTAAAGAATAGTGGATAGGTTTGAAGCTCTATCACACACGTTTTTGCGCACATGCTCATTCCAAAACAATTTCTTATAAATTATACAAAAATATTTTGCATACAAGATTTTGCCTACAGATATATATTTATGTTTTATACTAATCCCTGTTCAAAAGTATTTTTGTTAAAATCAAAATCCTCTTTGTTTTCTTTTTAAAATTGACTTTTTGACCTGATCCGGTCGACCGGGTCGGTCGACCGAGTCTGTGTCAGTCTGGTCCGGTCGACCGGACCAGTCGACCGAAGTCCTGGCAGATGCACGTATCCGTGTGCACGTCTGTCGGTCGACCGGGGCGGTCGACCGGACTATTATTTTTGCTCACAGGTTTTATCGGTCGACCGGGTCGGTCGACCGCTAGACTTTAACGGTCAAATTTTTATACTACGGTCGACCGGCCCGGTCGACCGGTCCGACCGTTTGAACAGTAACGGGCAGATTTTTAAGAGCTGTTTATTTTTGTCTTTTGTATTTAAAAATTCGTTTAAGGATATATTTTGATCTAATTACCTCCTAAACATCAGTAAATATGTTTTATCCCTAAACCCTAGCCCTCTCCTATAAATAGGGGTGTTTGGGGAGAGATTGGTTACAACAACTATTATTGCTAAAAATTCAAAAGTTTAAGGCTTTCAAAGTTCTTGGTTTTTGTGCTAAATTCTCTCAATTTCTGAAGGGTTTTCAAAAGTTTTTCTCTGATTTCAATTTCTTTTCCTTACACAAAAGAGCTTCAATTCTACTCATTATTCTCTAAGGACCTTTGTAAGGGAAGAGATTTTTGAAAGAGAGAGTTTGAGGTCTTTTGACTACCAAGGAAATCACTTGTTCTTGAGATTGTAGGAGTTGGGTACTCCATTGTATTTGAGATCTTTGTGATAGTGGAAGTGGTCGGAATCCTTCTGGGGAAGGCGGGGAGTAGAGCTGGGTGCTCGAACCTCGATAACATATCCTTGTGTTTGCGATTGGTTTACATTCTTGCAATTATTCTCTACTTTACTTGCACTTATTACTTGCTCATTATACTTACTTGCTTGCATTCATCTTGTGATTCTTGCTTGGTGATTGTTGTAGCTTTAATTTTTGAATTGCCCTTTGATTAGCATTATCACCTATTCACCCCCCCTCTAGGTGATTTTCAATTGGTATCAGAGCTTGGACTCTAGGTTTGGCTTAACATCCATAGAGAGATCCTTAAAATATTGCTAATCAACACTTTCATTCATCCATTCATACACTAGTAAACATGGCCGACAACATTAAATCCCCACCTAAATTTGATGGCCTAAATTTTCCCATTTGGAAGGTTAGGATGACTATATTTTTGCAATCACTAGGTAGCTTGGTAGCTAAATCCTTGACCAAACCCTACATAGCACCCGATAGTGATGAAAGTACATGGACCGACTTCAATTTTAGAGAATATGAGGCTAACTCAAAAGCCCAAAACTCCCTATTAACCGCCTTGAATGAGGATGACCTTACACGGGTAATTCATTGCCAATCCGCCTATGAGATTTGGCAACACTTATTGGTCACACATGAAGGGACTTCACAAGTCAAGAGAGCTAAGATAGATCTCTTGAGGTCTCAATATGAATCTTTTAAAATGCTTGATGATGAATCCATTGATTGTATGATTACTCGTTTCACTAAAATTACAAATGGTCTTTCTTCATTAGGTGACGTCATCTCCAACGATCAAAAGGTGCGCAAAGTGATACGGGCTCTTCCTTCTTCATGGGAGATCAAGGCCACCACCTTAAAGGAGTTAAACGACAAGGACGAGATGGACATCATTAGTCTCATTGGGAACCTAAAGACCCATGAGATGGAGAAGAAGGCAAGAAAAGAGGCCACTACTTCAAAGAAGAAATCTATAGCCTTCAAGACTTCATCCACCAATGATGACGATGATGAAGACGAAGAAGAAGATGAGGAGCTAACTCTACTTGTGCGGAATGTCAAGAGGTTGTACCGAAAGAACAAGTTCAACTTCCGGAGAAGATTCGAAGGCAAAGAGGAGCGGAAGATCATTTGCTATAATTGCCGCAAACCCGGACATATCATGGCGGATTGTCCGGAGTTCAAGAAGAAGATGACTTCCTCCTTCAAGCCAAAGAAACCGGAGGAGAAGAAAGCCTACAAAGCAACATGGGATTCGGAAAGCGAATCCGAAGAGGAGGTGGATCAAGCTAATATGTGTTTCATGGCAAACACACCTAAGGTAACCCCTCAATCCCTTGATGATGAAGATGATGATCTAAGTAAGGAAGTTCTAGTTCATGCCTTTGTAGAACTTTCTGAAACTTATGATAATAAGAAACTTGAATGCTTTAAATTACAAAAAGAAGTTGCTTTTCTTAAAATCAACTTGCTTTGGTCTCAAAAGAAAAAATGATCTTTCTTCCAATCTTGTTTCTATTCAAAATGAATTTGAAGCTTATAAGATTTCTTGTAAGGGTAAAACCCCTATTGTTGATAATAAAGAAATTTCTTCCTTAAAAACCAAAATGGTTGATTTGAAAAGATTTTGAAAGATTGTGCTTTTAACACCAAGAAGCTTGAAGAAAAGTTTTCCAAAAAGCACACTTCTCATGTTAAAGATTCTCAAGCTAAAATTCCACATGCTCACACTTCAAATAATACTTCTCATGCTAAATCTTTTCATGCTCACAATGCCCATGCTCACAAATCACACACTCACTATGCTTTTAGATATGGTAGAGTGTATAGATGTACTTATTGTGGCAAAATGGACATTTAGCTAAATTTTGTTATGATAAATTGCATAGTTCAAATAATCTTGTTTGGGTTAATGGCTCTAACCCTCATGGACCCAAGAAAATGTGGGTACCAAAATCAAGTCCTAAAATGTTTGATGTAGGTACACACCAAGGCTCCAAGACGTAAGGAGCAGTGGTACCTTGATAGTGGTTGTTCGAGACACATGACGTGGGATATCAACAACTTCACAACCCTATCAAGGTACATGGAAGGTGGCTCCGTCACCTTCGGGGATGATTCCAAAGGCACCATCATCGGTATTGGTAATATTCAAATTGGTTCATCTCCTATAATAGAGAATGTTGTTTTAGTAGATGGTTTAAAACATAATTTGCTTAGCATTAGCCAACTTTGTGATCGTGGACTTAAAGTTGTTTTTGATGATTCCTCATGCAAGATTTTTGATGTTAAATCCGATGTTTGTATTCTTACCGGTTTTCGTGATAATAATGTTTATATTATTGACATGCTTAATTTAGATTGTTCTACTAAATGCTTAAATGCTTTTGATGAAAATTCTTGGCTTTGGCATAGAAGATTAGGACATGCATCTTTTGACCATATCTCTAGGATTAATTCAAAGGAATTGGTGAAGGGTATACCTTGCTTGGATTTTGAGAAAGACCGCATTTGTGGTGCGTGCCAACTTGGGAAACAAACCAAGTCTTCCTTTAAACCAATCAAGGATATCATGTCAACTAGGCCTTTAGAATTAATTCATATGGATCTTTTTGGACCAACTAAAACTAAGAGTTTAAATGGAAGTAGATTTGCATTTGTTTTGGTTGATGATTTCTCCCGTTTTACTTGGGTTTTCTTTTTACAAAATAAAGATCAAACTTTTTCTCATTTTAAAATTTTTCGAAAAAGAGTTGAAAAAGAAAAGGGTTTTCCGATTTTGAGAATAAGGAGTGATAGAGGTGGTGAGTTTATTAACCAACTCTTCATGACTTATTGTGATGAAAAGGGAATTAAGCATGAAACATCTTGTCCTAGAACTCCACAACAAAATGGAGTTGTAGAAAGGAAAAATAGAACACTTCAAGAGATGGTTAGGACAATGATAAGTGAATATGACCTCCCTCAATATTTATGGGCCGAGGCCGTAAACACCGCATGCTATATATCGAATCGTATTTATTTATGCAAAAATTCTTTCAAAACCTCTTTTGAAATGTATCATTCTAGAAAACCAAATGTTGCATATTTTAAAGTTTTTGGATGCAAATGTTTTGTTTTGAATACTAAGGATAATTTGGGTAAATTTGATGCTAAGGCTTATGAGGCTATCTTTGTTGGATATTCCTCTACTAGCAAAGCATATAGAGTTTTCATTAGATCTTCTCTTACCATAGAAGAATCCATGCATGTTAAATTTGAAGAATCTAATGTGGTTGTTGAGAATGTTGTAGAAATTGAACCACTAGGTGAAGACATGGAGAGACTATCCTTGAAGGACTCACCCGCTCAAGAAGAAAAGCTAGATCCTATTGGTGAAGTTCAAGAGGATAAGGAGGAAAGCACTCAACCGCTTCCTAAAGCTTGGAGATACGCTACAAATCATCCTAAGGAGCTCATCTTGGGTGATGCATCTAAAGGAGTCACAACGCGCTCCAAACTCCATGACATATGTGGTAACTTTGCTTTCATTTCTCATTTTGAACCCAAAGGCATTCTCGAAGCCGAGACGGACCCATATTGGTTGCTTGCCATGCAAGAGGAACTCAATCAATTTGAGCGCAACCAAGTTTGGCACCTTGTTCCTAAGCCCCACGATAGACCAATAATTGGTACTAAGTGGATCTTTAGGAATAAGTTGGATGAGTCCGGAAATGTCATTAGGAATAAAGCTAGGTTAGTGGCCCAAGGTTACACTCAAGTTGAGGGAATTGACTTTGAGGAGACCTTTGCACCCGTAGCACGGCTTGAATCCATACGGATGACACTAGCTTTTGCATGTTTTAAAAATTTTAAACTTTTTCAAATGGATGTAAAAAGTGCATTTTTAAATGGTTTTATTAATGAAGAAGTTTATGTTTCACAACCTCCCGGTTTTGTTGATCATGTTCATCCCGATTTTGTTTTTAAACTTGATAAAGCTTTGTATGGATTGAAACAAGCTCCAAGAGCTTGGTATGAAAGGCTTTCTAGTTTTCTCATTTCAAATGATTTTATTAAAGGCAAAGTAGATACAACTCTTTTTACTAAGCATGTTGAGAATGATATTTTAATTGTGCAAATTTATGTTGATGATATAATTTTTGGATCTACTAATGAGCTTTTATGCAAGGATTTTGAGAAGGTAATGCAACTAGAATTTGAAATGTCTTCCATGGGTGAGCTCAATTTCTTCCTTGGACTCCAAATCAAGCAATTGCAAGACGGAACCTTCATTAACCAAGCCAAGTACGCAAAGGAGCTAGTAAAGAAGTTTGGGCTTGAAGGATCAAAGGCTTGCAACACTCCAATGGCAACTACTACCAAGCTTGATAAGGACGAACAAGGTAAAAATGTTGATATTAAATTATATAGAAGCATGATAGGAAGTCTTTTATATTTGACGGCAAGTAGGCCGGATATCATGTTTAGTGTGTGTCTTTGTGCTAGATTTCAATCGTGTCCTAAAGAGTCTCATCTTATTGCGGTAAAACGCATTATTCGTTATATTAAGGGCACTATTGGAATGGGTCTTTGGTATCCGAAAACTATAGATTTTTCAATGACTAGTTATTCGGATGCCGACTATGCGGGTTGTAGAGTAGATAGAAAGAGTACTAGTGGGACATGTCAATTTCTTGGTAATTGTCTTGTTTCATGGTCCTCTAGGAAACAAAATTCCGTAGCTCTCTCAACCGCCGAGGCGGAGTATGTTGCCGCGGGGGCTTGTTGTGCACAAGTCCTTTGGATGAAATATACTCTCCTTGATTTTGATTTGCACTTTGATCATATAAAAATATTTTGTGATAATACTAGTACTATACACATGACCAAAAATGCAAATCAACATAGTAAGACCAAGCACATTGAGATTAGATATCACTTTCTTAGAGATCATTTTGAGAAAGGTGATATAGATATTGATTATGTTTCCACGGATTTACAACTAGCCGATATTTTCACTAAACCTCTTGATTTTGCTAGATTTTCGTTTATTTGTGGAGAACTTAATGTTTGTATTATTGAATAAACATGTTTTTCATAACCCTTTTTGATGTATGACAAAAAGGGTGAGAATAAGTTTACATGGACAAAAATAAGTTCATTTGGTCTTGGTTCCATATGAATTTATATGTTTTGTTTTTATGAGTTTTTGTGTTTTAAATAAATTCTTGTGTTTTAGTTGTTTTTGATATTTTTGGTATCAAGAGAAATTTTTGTGTTTTAATTGGTGCATCATTTCAATTATTAGTTTCTAGAGCATATTCTTATGTTTTAAGTATAGCATAATTTGAGGGGGAGTTTTCTCCTACCCTATATTTTTGTTAATAGCCTATTTGTTTTGTCATCATCAAAAAGGGGGAGATTGTTGGCCCAAGAGGCTACACTCTCCAATTGTTTTGTGTTTTGATGATGACAAACCAAATATGAGCTATTTGGTACTAACAAGTTTGTTAAGATAAGTTTCAGGTTTGTACCATGTTTAGATACCATTCGCTTAGCTATTGCAAGAACTTCTAAGTTCCACAAAGCAAGGAAGGCAAATTGCACATCAAGGAAGGATCATAGAAGAGAAGGCACTAGCAAGGCATTGGATGGCTCAAAGACTTGAAGATAGCACAAGAAGTCTTCATGTAATTTGTTTTTCAGTTTATAGTTGTTAAAGAATAGTGGATAGGTTTGAAGCTCTATCACACACGTTTTTGCGCACATGCTCATTCCAAAACAATTTCTTATAAATTATACAAAAATATTTTGCATACAAGATTTTGCCTACAGATATATATTTATGTTTTATACTAATCCCTGTTCAAAAGTATTTTTGTTAAAATCAAAATCCTCTTTGTTTTCTTTTAAAATTGACTTTTTGACCTGATCCGGTCGACCGGGTCGGTCGACCGAGTCTGTGTCAGTCTGGTCCGGTCGACCGGACCAGTCGACCGAAGTCCTGGCAGATGCACGTATCCGTGTGCACGTCTGTCGGTCGACCGGGGCGGTCGACCGGACTATTATTTTTGCTCACAGGTTTTATCGGTCGACCGGGTCGGTCGACCGCTAGACTTTAATGGTCAAATTTTTATTCTACCGGTCAACCGGCCCGGTTGACCGATCCGACCGTTTGAACAGTAAAGGGCAGATTTTTAAGAGCTGTTTATTTTTGTCTTTTGTATTTAAAAATTCGTTTAAGGATATATTTTGATCTAATTACCTCCTAAACATCAGTAAATATGTTTTATCCCTAAACCCTAGCCTTCTCCTATAAATAGGGGTGTTTGGGGAGAGATTGGTTACAACAACTATTATTGCTAAAAATTCAAAAGTTTAAGGCTTTCAAAGTTCTTGGTTTTTGTGCTAAATTCTCTCAATTTTCTGAAGGGTTTTCAAAAGTTTTTCTCTGATTTCATTTTCTTTTCCTTACACAAAAGAGCTTCAATTCTACTCATTATTCTCTAAGGACCTTTGTAAGGGAAGAGATTTTTGAAAGAGAGAGTTTGTGGTCTTTTGACTACCAAGGAAATCACTTGTTCTTGAGATTGTAGGAGTTGGGTACTCCATTGTATTTGAGATCTTTGTGATAGTGGAAGTGGTCGGAATCCTTCTGGGGAAGGCGGGGAGTAGAGCTGGGTGCTCGAACCTCGATAACATATCCTTGTGTTTGCGATTGGTTTACATTCTTGCAATTATTCTCTACTTTGCTTGCACTTATTACTTGCTCATCATACTTACTTGCTTGCATTCATCTTGTGATTCTTGCTTGGTGATTGTTGTAGCTTTAATTTTTGAATTGCCCTTTGATTAGCATTATCACCTATTCACCCCCCCTCTAGGTGATTTTCAATAACCCACTAAAATGATGTATATATGAATGGTTTTTATTAAAAAATTTACCCCATCTAATTTCTAAATTCCATAATTAATTTCGGAGTCAATTTTGTCAACCGCCTTGTCCCAAAATGGAGTGTGAAAAGATAGAATGATTGACTTGGACTTAGAAAGTACGGGAACTAATATCGACTCAGGAAAGTGACTTATGTCAAGTAAAGGTTCAGGAGTCAAGATTGGTTCAGAAAGTGGGTCCAAATCAAGAAGTTAAAACTCATGTTCACATTCATTTTCCCACAATGGAATGTGACTTAATATTGGTGATTCAAGTTCAAGAATGACAGGTGTGGGAATCAAAACTGACTCTAAAATATTACTCAAGTCGGGTAACAAAACAGGAGTCAATATTGATTCGAAAATTTGAACTGGATCACAAAATAGAGAATCTGTAATCACCTAGATGGGGGTGAATAGGTGATGGCTAATCTAATGGTCAATTAATGCGGAATTAAAACTTATTAATGTAAACTAAAACTTCTTAAACTAAACACCAAGTATAACACAAGAGTATAGCTGGATTCCCCGTGAAGGGCTCTGGACTAACTCCTCAAGATTCCTCTAAATAAGAGTTGAGGTGCCGCGTTGTCTCTCTTGGTTGAATACTAGTGTTAGAAAACAAACCCCAAGCATATAACAATATGAGCACAAATATATATCAAGCATATAAAGATGAAAGCAATATGAGCATGCAAGATATAAACAAGTAAGAGATAGAGAGAGAGAGAGAGAGAGCAATCGAAAACACGGGAGATTTGTTTCGAGGTTCGAGCATACTTGCTCTACGTCCCCGCCTTCAACACTATGAAGGATTTCCACTAAAATCGATCCCACCGGATCACTTAGTGCCGCAACACCTACAAGCTCTTTGGACTCTCTAATCCCTCTCTTGTTCCCGCAAGAACACACCGCAAGCTCACTAGCTCGCCGAGGTCGCACCTCAAACACCGAGTTCTCACTAGAACCCGAAACAACGCGAACACACACGTCCGCCTCCTCAAAGCAAAGAAAGAACACTTGGTGATCTAAACACTTGATCACCAACAAACACTCTCACAATAACACTCCTATAGGATGAATATATCAATGGATAGCTCAAGTGTTTGTGAGAAAATAAGGATTGAAATTGTGGTAAAAAATACAAGAAAATCACTTTTCAAAACACTCTTGATAAACACTCTTTTGATTTGGAAATGTAGCTCTAAAACATGTGGATATAACCACCGAAATGGGTATGCAAGACTAGCCCAAAACTCTTCTCAAAATCTTGTCTCAAACAGCTCCCAAAAGCCCCCTTTAAATAGGTTCCAAAAACTAGCCGTTGGGAGTCAGGATGACCTGTCGGTTGACCGCCGTTCGATCGGCCAAGCCCGGTCGACCGGCCAACGGTCAGATTTCTAACCGTTGAGCCAGCGGTCGACCGGCCGGTCAACCGTGGCAAGGATACAGAGAGCTGAGCTCTCTGCCGGTCGACCGCCCGGTCGACCGGGGCCTTTTCCAGAGAGCAGCTACTCTCTGGCGGTCGACCGTGCGGTCGACCGGCCCATCCTGTGCATTTTTTTGCACGTCGATCGACCGGCTCCTGGTCCGGTCGACCGGTCGGTCGACCGCCAGAGCCTGGCAGGCCATTTACAGGATATAAAACTTGGGTTTTTTTATTTAAATTAAATCCCATAAAATCTCTAAAAATCTACAAAAATAGGTTCAGTATTATACTTTGATAATCAAACATGTTTGAGCAAAATCAAGACATGCTACAAACAATTTGAACTATTTTTGTAACTCAGAAATTTTGGCTAAAAACAAAAACTGTATTTTTCCAAAATAGATTTTTTCAAAACTTCTCCAAATACAAAAACAAGATATTTTAAACTCTTTTAAAGCATAGAGTGTATGGATATGATCCACTACACATACATGATGAAATATCTATGTTTTTGACAATAAGCACTAAACATGGTTTTGGTTAAAACATATATACTTTGAATTCTAAAAATCAAACCGGTATTTTTCAAAAAGAAAACTCTTTTGTATTTTTCCAAAATAAAATTTTTTTATGAAAAACTCATCTAAGTCAAGAGTGTGTGTGTATATGGTTGCAATCCACCAACTATTCTATCCTTTACATTTTAATCTAAAAACAAAATCTTATAAAAACAAACCTAGACACAAGTCTTCTTCTTGAAGTCTTCACTTGAAGTCTTCTCATCTTCTTGACTTGGTCCAAACTCGATCCAAAGAGCTAGACTCCTCTTGAGTACTTGATGTGGTCTTGATGCATAGACTCTTGAATCAAACCGTGCTAGCTCCAAAACTTGACTTTAAATCCTTTGTTGAAGCTAAACACCAACTAAGATCTTGATCATAAATCTGAGACTAATAAACACAAGATCATTAGTACTATAACTACATGAGTTGATCATCATCAAAACTAGAGTGATGGGCCTTTGGGCCAACAATCTCCCCCTTTTTGATGATGATAAAACTCATGAAGTTATATATGCATGGATTAAAGTAAAGCTTCAAAGAAGCTCCCCCTTAACTCATGCATCACAATAAATAAATAGATATGTCAATAAAGCACATAAACTAACTAAACATGTATGCAAATATAAGGAGATAAATATGCCAATCAAGCATAAAACTCATCAAATTTTTTTTCTCCTATTTGCAAAACAAAACAATATGTATAAACATAAATCCTTCTCCCCCTTTATGAATAAAGCAAGGAAAATATGCATATATACCAAATACTATACCAAATACTTCTCCCCCTTTTTGTCAATCATCAACAAAGGGGTTAAAGTAAAAACAAAACAATGTTCTCCCCCTTTTTATCAAAAACAAAAAATCAATAAAGGGTGAACTCAAATCAATCAATAATAGATATATGCGATATACATTCATGAAGAGGAAGACGCTAAGTTAACTTCCCTACATATATGCATTACGTGAAGAAGGTTTGACAAGCCCTAACTCACATAACGCATAATATGCAATGCATAAGCGTAGATGTGAAGCTCCCCCTACACACGTGTATCGCATAAAGAAGAGTTGTCAAGCTCTTCAATATAAGGTACACTCAACATGAATTTATATGTAGAAGAGATGTTAAGCTCTCCTTGCATATAGGCAATGCACATCAAAAACATTTTAATTTTCTCATTAAAACAAAAATTTGAATTTTCTCAATAAAACAAATTTTGAGATATCTTAGTAAATCAAAAATTTAAGATACCAATTTTAAGATACCAATTGTAAATCAACATTACAAATTTTGAATTTTAAACCAAAAATAGAATCATATTGATACCAATTGAAATATTATTGCACATTTTTGATATCAATAAAAATACCAATTAAAAATAATGCATAAGCTTAATAAAAATACCAATTGAGAAATCAAGATTTGAATTAAGCTTAGCATAACTATACTTTGTGCTTTAAACATGTAAATATCTTGAAAATCAAGCACAAACAAATCATATATATATGTATAAAATGAAAATACCAATAGAAATTGATATTATATGAAATGAAGCATACACATATAGAAAATATGAGTATATACAAAAAAAATATCAATTGAGATATCAATTGAAAATATGATGTAAATCAAGTATATAACTCATAAACTACCACCCTTTTTATGCACAAGGTAAAAGTTTTTCAATAAGGCTTGCAAGGCATACTCGTCCATCCGTCCACCCATAAAGGGGTTGGTAGAAGTTTTCGAAAATAATTTGAAAATATTTTAGCATTAAAAATCACTACCAAATGAATAATAAATAACTAGTTAAAGTAATTTTTGAAAAATTAGTTAAAGATCCTTCAAAACATGAAACCAAATTATATGTATATCATGAAACATACTAAATACATAGGTGTTGTCACTCAAGATCTATAAAGCTCATAAAGATTCATGAAAATATAGTCATGAGAAAATAAATTAAATATGAGTGTACAAACAACATGTGAATAGCATATTCATGAAAATTAGTCAATATAGCTCAAAACAAACATGAATCTTATTTTTATCAAAACATGAAAAACATGAAATTTATTTTCAAGAAAAATAAACTTTTAGGTATATGTATGATTTATCCAATCCTAACAATATGCATACATATCCCAAAACATAAAAAGAGTCCATAATGTAAATTGCATGAAGGAAAATGACTCATGGGGTATACATGTATATTTATTAGATTTGAATACAAAATACATATACATGAAGTAAAACATGAAAATTGGAAAAACAAGTATAAATGAGGAAATCATCAAAACTAGGCTATACATATGCATATAGGGCCTGTTTGGTAATTGTAATTGGGCTGCATTTCGTAAACAAACTGCAGCCCAATTACAACCCAATTGTTTGGAAGTTCGGCGGTTCTGCAGGCCACTTACGACTTTTGTGGGGCCCACTGCAAATGGCTTGCATAATGGGGAGAGGGGAATCTCGATGGAGAGATGGGAACTTGCATTTGCTTTTGCAGCCCCAACGCCTGACACCCTACAGGCCCTCTGCGTGTCTCGATCACTCCACTCCTCTCTCGATCTCTCCACTCCTCTCTCGATCTCTCTCTCTCTCTCTCTCTCGCCCTCTCTCTCTCTCTCTCTCTCTCTCTCTCTCTCAACCAGACGAGCCCGCCGCCGCCTCCTCCACCAAGATCGGCCTGAGATCTAGCCCTAGATTGACCGGATATTTCCCTCCCTTCTCGAATCTTTCCCTTTGTGCCCTCCAGTTGTTCCCCAAATTGGCCTGCATCGCCGTTTATCACGGTCAAAAGGCCTGTGATCTGTCGCTTCTTCTCGATTTGGGGCTCACGCTAGGATTCCCGACATCAACACAGAGAATCCCTTTCTCTTCCCACGAGTCTACAGGTAAGATTCCTTGTTGACTCCTTGAAGAAGATGAGGCAACAGAGGAAGCATAAATCACCCCTCAAGCCTTCAATGGCGAGCACATCTTCTCCTTCGTGCTGCTTTTGTGGGAAAGGGAATAAGCGTAGGCTCTCTGTCCCCTCTGATCAAGAATCCTGTTCCGATAATCTCAATTTTCAGGTAGTCTTATGTAAACTTGTATTTTGTCTCAGTGAGTTCTTCCTCTGAATTTGCTCGGAGTTTTTGGTTTTTTTTCCTTCCTCTTGCATCTGCATGTAGAATGTTAACTGTTTAGTTCGGTCGTTTATATTGTGATTATATATTTTGCGTTCTTAGAGTTGTTTTCATTAAAGTCTTATCAATAAAACATGTCGGGCTTATGTTATGCCCACCGTTTACTCAAAAAAAAAAAAAAAAATCAAGGACATGACTGTTTTTCTTATTTGATTTGGACATTGTGTGGAAAGCAAACAAATAGACATTGAACAGTTCATAATTTCTTTAACAATCTTTGGCAGTTAAGGTTTTTGTGTCTCTTTCAAGGCAAAATAAATGCATGCACACCCGAACAAGCTTTGGACTGAGCTTATTATCTGGGCTCAACCTGAATTCCTTAGATTCAGACTAACACAAATAAAAAAAAAATGGGCTCATTCAAGCTGCATTATTGGGAGAAAGTACTTCTAACAAATTGAGCCTAGAGATCCAATTAAAGTCTCCAAACTGAAAACACTGTAGCTCTAGGGCCCCAAGCCTAAATTGGATAGTTTAGAGTAACAGTCTCAGATGGATGACTCCAAGGTCTTAGCAGAATGATTAGCTACTAGACTTACATGAAACATTATCTGATCTACTTTCATTTTTTGCTCGAAGTCTAGCCGCCGATAGCTGTTTCCACTGCATTGTTATGTTGAAAAAGTTCTTATGACTGAAAAGAGTTCTTATTGGATATAAATTGAAAGAGTTCTTGAAAAATGATTTTTATGACTGAAAAAATTCTATCTTATTGGATAGAAACTTTGCTGCATTGTTATGTTCTTGTGCAAGTACTTCACCCATTAATGTTGTGCCTCTCAAAGTGCAGGGATTTTGTTGTGTTTCAGGTGCCATTAATTTTAAGTAGGAAAAGGCTGACAAGCTCCTATTAAATTAAATTGTGCTCGTTGAGAGCATTGGCATGAATTGGTGGAAGCCAACAAGGAGCCTTTGGTAGCAAGAGAGACAATTTGAGGAAGAATCCTGTAGATGATTAATGAAAGACATATCACCAACCCACATGCTCACAAACACCCTTTTTAATCACCAAATGTTTGTTATTAAAGATGTTGGGTTTTGATTATATATTTTTTTATAATGACTATGCTGAATTTGACGAGATATTTTGACTGTTCTCAAAGACCACATTAGCCCACTGATAGTTCTAGGATTTGCACTAATTTGATATTAATTAAACATATGCTACTAATCCTGTGTAAGGTATGTTTAGAACAAATAAGATCCCTTAAAGTAAGCTATATGCGAGTTTAACTTTTTTGTTTAATCAGACTGTCAGGTTTAGATCTTTATTGCTCCATATATACAAATAGTATGAAATGAGATTTATATCTATGATTCATATCATACCCTTTTATGTTGATCGTACAGTTGAATATATGAAGGGCAAAATTCTTTTCTATTAGAATAATTATGCCCATATTCATAATTTGTGGAGTAATCAGTAGGACAATCTAAGGTAATAAATATGATACATGCATTTTCAGGTGCTTTACATGTTTTGCCATATCTTCCTTTAAACGATGCAAGTTGTACATTGCGTGATATCTTGGTTATGTTTGCTAACATGTTTCATTAATGGCCTTGTATGTTGATCCTAAAGTTTAATGTAAGAAGGAAAATAATCAGCATGCTTAGAATAATTATGCACATATTCATAATTCTTGAAATAATCACTGCAATATATATTTTATTTCCCTGTTAGTAATGAATATTAATCTTATCAAATTTCTACTCGACTATACTCCTATGTTATGACAACTATACTCCTAGGTTATGACTATAGACTGTTATATTCATGTTAATTTAATTACAACCATTTCTCCCCCGTTATGTAGTGAATGGATAGGTTTATGGATTTGGGATTGGATGGTGCCGACCAGGAGATGGGCATCATTATACTTTGTGCTTGCGCGTATGTCATAATGATGTGGATGACCGGCCGCAATGACATCACAGAACCAATCCCGAGAGAGATAAGGAATATGGAAAGAGGGCTTTATTTGAGAAGGGTGATGGAGTACAGTGACACCAATTGCATCAATATGTTTAGGATGGATAGAGAATTATTTTTCAATCTGTCTGGAATGCTTAGAACTAGGGGACTCTTACAAGATTCTGATCAAGTGACCGTTGAAGAGCAACTAGGTATATTCTTGTACACCATAGGTCACAACGTTCGTAACAGAGTCGTGGGTATGAACTTCTTACGTTCTGGTGAAACTGTGAGTCGATATTTTCAACGTACCCTACGAGCAATTGGTGAACTAAGATGGGAGTATTTATGTGGACCTAACAACCATACTCATGAGAAGATCTCTGGAGACCCTAGGTTCTGTAATTATTTTCAGGTACCAATTCCTAAAACATTGCAAACTTAGATGAGTACTGTGTTTTAAGTGTTGATTTGAAATCAACTTAATTTTATTGTGTATAGGATTGTATCGGAGCAATCGATGGGACACACATCCATGCTACCCTACCAGCTAATGAGGTTGGACCTTTCTATGGAAGGAAACCATATCCCACTCAAAATGTCTTGGCAGCTGTAGACTTCGATTTGAAGTTCACTTATGTCTTAGCGGGATGGGAAGGATCAGCTCATGACGCCACTGTACTACGTGATGCACTCACACGTCCAAATGGTCTTAGAGTCCCAGAAGGTAGTTCATTAACAATTGCAACATTTACCGTATTGCAAATTTGTTATGTTCGTTTCTAAGTCTCCACTGTATCTAATGACTTAACATCTTTTAGGGAAATATTATTTGTGTGATGCCGGTTACAATACCAGGCCGGGATTCTTAGCACCGTATCGTGGCACTCGGTACCATTTAAGTGATTATCGTGTGATACAGCGGTCAAACTACAAGGAGCTTTACAATTACCGTCATTCTTCCCTCCGGACAACTGTGGAGAGGGCATTTGGAGCCTTGAAAGGAAGGTTTAAGATTCTAGCATCAAGACCTTTCTTTCCTTTTAGCACTCAAGTGGACATTGTAATAGCATGCTGCATTCTTCACAATTATATCATTGGCCATGGGCCAGATGAGTTTGTCATAAGTGAGGAGGATTTCAATTTGCAAGATGCCTCCCAATCTGGACTATCTCGTAGAGAGATTAGAGAGGAGTCTAATTATTGGATTCAACTTAGGGAAGAAATTGCACTAAGAATGTGGCACGATAACGAGAATTGATGTAGTATGCGTGTTTTGATTTCACATGTAATATTTGAAACTACCACTACATACCATGTACTTTGTATTATTTATCTTTAAATTTACTGTTTTATTATGCCTTTAGAATTTGACTAGACTCTATTGGTTTGTAAAGGAATCTCTTTGTACTACTCATTATTATTGGCAAACATCTAAAATATTGTTCGCAACAATATATAACGCTTTTGCTGTAGGGGATGTCGGGAGAGACTCGTCCCAGTGACACTGATATTGGGCCCTCTGAAGAGGGAAGGAAGAGGAGGAAACAGGTCTCCCATACTTTCAGGTGGTCAGAGGAGATGGGAGCCTTCCTGATTCAGTTTATGGCAGACCAAATCACCTCGGGTCTAAGGGACCATAATTATGCGGCCGCAGCGAAAGCGGTGAACGAAAAGTTTGAAGAGCACGTCTCTGAAACCCAAGTTTACAATCATTTGCGAACATGGAGGGCCAAGTGGAACAGGATTTTAAATGTTCGGAAATTGTCAGGATGTGTTGTTTGGGAGGCAGAGACCCGAACATTAAGGATGCCAGAAGAGGAGTATAAAGTCTATATCAAGGTAACATCTTTTCCATAGAATAATCAATTCTTTATATCCCATGTCTGCTGTTTATTTCATGTGTAATGCTTACCCCTTGTATGTAGGCTAATAGGCTTGATAAGCCGTATTTGAACAAGCCCATACATATGTATGATGAGATGGCTATTGTGTTTGGAGATGAGGTGGCTACTGGGAAGCAAGCAAAGGATGGTGTTAGCCCAGTAGGTTTGCGAAATGAGGCAGATGTGGAGGAGTTTGAGGAAGGTGTTGGTGCAGATGTAGATTCAGTTGGCCAAGGGAGGAGGTCCGGAGAGCAGGCCCAAAGCATGTCCATTTCCCAAGGATCAAGGGGGAGAGGGAAACGGACAAACCCTCAACTGCAGATAATGGAGAACTTCGCCGGGTCATTAGGTAGTATCGCCAGTCACCTTAGGGAGGTTAAGGCGGACGAAGAAAAGCTTATTGACAATTGCTTGGAAGTTCTACAAGGAATGATTGACACTGAATATGAGGGTGTCATATTTACTACCAAGGTGGTGGACTCCGCCTATGATTACCTTGTGGAGCACCCAAATATAGCAAGAGGGTTTCTGAAGAGGCCGCACGATATGAGGGCTTGCTGGTTGTTACAATTTATGCAGAAAACACAGATGGGCTGAAAGTTTGAGTGCTAGCTATCTTTCTCCTCCAGAATAAGAACATTGCTTTTAATTTATCGCTTTTATTTATTGATTTATACATTTATGGTCTGTAATATTAAGATTGCTGCATGCAATCAGAATAGCATGGTAGAAACTGGACTGTTAGGTTTATTGTTGCTTTATAGTTGTATGAACTAACCTATTCTTAGTTGTAACTTGTTATGTTCTAATCGATTTGTGATGAAGTTTGATTCAGGTAAGTGGTTAAGGTTGAAGCTTTAGTAGGTACACTTTTGTCACACTAATCTAATTTCATTATTTTTTTAATCAATCATTCAATAACCATGGGTTTTTTCTCTTACTGTTACTGCAGGTAACAGCTGCAAGGGATAATACAAAGTGTCATGCAAAAACTTTGGTGGAGTAACAATTTTTTTAACTTGGGGATGAGGTGGCGAATAAATCGCAGCTCTCCTTAAAGTTACAGTTAGAGTCATATCAGAAAAATGGACAGTACGACATGTATCAACCTTGCATTTTCAGCTTATAAACAGGTATTGGCATATCTCCCTTCATACAATCATTGTTAGTACACTGTTTTCTTTGTGATATGATTGCTAACAGGGCTCATTACTAGGCTTGAATGTTGATTCTTGAGTATTATATAATATGAGATTACTAAAATTTTCTCTGGCCTGTTTTCAGTGTTGGAGATTTTGTCACCTGTTTTTTGACTTTTACTGAAAAATTGTTCTGTTAGTTGTCACTTTTTTTCTCCAATTCCCGGGACTTTTGGTCTACTGAAAGTATATATAAATATGAGAATTTGGGTGACAGTTATCATACTACGGGATGAGGTGGCGATCAAATCGCAGCTCTCCTTCAAGCTTGAGCCATGATGATAAGCTGAGCTCACTCCTTCCCCTTTGCTGGGTTTGTAATGGCTGTGATGAAACTCTGAGCCATCTTCTTCTTCTTTGCTTGGATTGTAACGGATCGGGTTTGGGTTAAGAGCTGTGATGAGTCCTGAGCTCTTTCATTTTTTCTTTCATTGAATTGTAATGGCCCGGGTTTCCGTTAAACATGTAATTGGACGCATCACACAGATGCAGCCCAAATCAAACCCAATTGTTTGGTCCATTATTTACGAATCAGGGCTTCTGCATCCCACTTCGCCTGTTGTTTGAGCCATGATGATACACTGAGCTCACTCCTCAAATCGCAGCTCTCCTTCAAGCTACAAGTATTGAAACTTATCAATTCTTTGACATTAGCCTTCAATGTCCTACGTCTCTTTACAGTTCCTGTTTGGTTTCTGTAATTGGGCAGCAGTTCGTAACACACTGACACCCTCCTGAGCTCCCTGCTGTCTTTTGAGCTCCTGCTGCTTCCAGGTGAGTTGTCTGTTCTCTTGGTTTGCTTCCAGTTGAGTTGTCTGTTCTTCAGGCCTGCTTCCAGGTGACTTGTCTGTTCTTCAGATCTCCCGGGTATTTCAAAATTCTTTCTTCTTTGTGACACTGTGGGCTGGATTGGGATCAATATTGAGCCATGATGTTACCCTGTTTGGTTTGTGTAATTGGGCTGTATTTCGTAACCCAGCTGCAGCCCAATTACAACCCAATTGTTTGGTCCATTATTTACGAAGCAGAGAGTCTGCAGCCCACTTCACTGGGTTGTGTTGCCCACTGCAAATGGAGTTGCGTGTGCGGAGAGGGGAATCTCGATGGGAGATGGGAACTTGCATTCGCTTTCTGCAGCTCCAACACCTGACACCCTCATCACTTTTTCTCTGCCGTGTCTCGAACACTCCATGAGCTCACTCCTTCCCCTTTGCTGGGTTTGTAATGGCTTGAAATCACCTAGAGGGGGGGTGAATAGGTGATGGCTATATGATAATGGCAATTATGCGGAATTTAAAAATTTAACTCTAAACAATTAGCACAATACAATATTTCTTGCAAGTAAAGGACAATGTAAAATTGCAAGTAATAAAAGAGATAGAGTTAGAGAAATTTGAGCAAACGCAAACACGCCGATATGTTTCCGAGGTTCGAGCCACGCTCTACGTCCCCGCCTTCACACTTGAAGGATTTCCACTATTGAGGATCCCACCGGATCAACAATACAAGGACAACACTTGTCCGTCTCCCGTGATGACACTTCACCACCTTGAGCACACTAGCTCGCCTTGAGGCCGATGCCTCTACAACTTCACTCAATTACAATGGAAGTGATCACACTTGATCACTTTTACAAATAGCTCACTAAGCACAATCCTAGAACCAAATAGTAGATTTAGAGTATGGGATTGTGTAGTGCAAAACTAGAGAGAAGTAGAGGAATAGGCTCCAAGAAAGGTGATGGAAATTTAGGCTTTGGAGAGAAAAATCTTTTCTTTTGAAAACTTTTGAAATCTTTGAAACTTTTGTCAAAGTTCACTTGATAGCTCTAAAATCATTGGTCATATCATATGAAGTGACCACCTATTTATAGGGGTCAAAAACTGCTCAAGAGATTCGTTGGAGACAAATCCCAAAAGTCAAAGAGTCAGAAAATATAGCTGTTGGGTCTGTCAGAATTTTTGACAGACTACCGGTCGACCGGGTCGGTCGACCGCCAACGGTCAAAAATCCGACCGTTGGGGCTCACCGGTCGACTGGGTCGGTCGACTGGCATTTCCAGAGAGCAGCAGGTTGGGGGCCGGTCGAGTATCGGTCGACTCCCGGTCGACTGATACGCACATGCACAAAATGTGCATGTCGGTCGAGTGCCGGTCGACTGCCGGTCGACCGGTCACTGTGAATTTCTGAAAAATCAGAATTCACAGACCTGGGCAATTTTGGGTTTTGGTTTTGGGTCTTGGATAAAATGTTTTGGTCTTGAAAAATCATAGAGTATGAGCATGTGTCATACTACTATCAAGGTAAAATACTTGGTAAAAATTCTTTTGATAAAAACTTGATTTTCAATGAAAATGTTTTTCCCAAAAACTAGTCTCTCTAAAAACGTATTTCCAAAATAGATATGTTCAACTAAAACTGAGTTTGGAAATAGAAATAGAAATTATTTTGAAGCCATAAACCACTCTAGAAAATGTGTGTGTGTGATATCCCATATCTCTACTTCTACTATTTAGTTTGACAAAATATTCTAAAATGAAAATAAACAAAGTACAAAACTTGGATTTTTAAGCAAGTCTTGATCTTCTTCTTGAACTTTTCTTCAACGCAAATTCCGAAGCTTCCTATGTGCTTTAGCTTGGGAATGCAAATGTTGGGCAAACTCCAAATTTGTGAGTCTTTTAGCGGAGTTGTCAAAATCTGTTTCTTGAACCTGAAATACTTTAAAATCAAGAATATTAAATACATAACTAAATATGTTTTGCTATCATCAAAATAACCGGGATAATGGCCTTTGGGCCAACAATCTCCCCCTTTTTGATGATGGCAAAACATATGCAGTTATCACAAGATATTTTGGGTAGAGTCTTCAAATGAAGCTCCCCCTCAACATATGCATATATAAAAATCATACTCAGGCATAGTGATAAAAAATAAACATCACACATCATGCCCATAGAAAATATCAACCACACATGTCATATCATAGATAAAAGGAAATGAGTCTCAACATGACATAAATACATACCTCACAAGATACATGTCCACAAAAATAAAAGGTGTCCAACACAACAACAAAAAATAAGTCAAGTACACACAACAACAAAAAAATAAGTCAAGTACACATAACAAAGTAACAAGTCAAGTGTCACAAAATATCTCTCTCCAAATATCTCTCCCCCTTTTTGACATCATCAATAAAGGGGAGGTCACACATCAGCATCACTCAGTCGCCTCGTCATCCTCCTCCTCCTCATCATCTGAGCCCTCGGCCATCGTCTGGTCATCACCATCATCTGAGGAAGAAGAGGAAACTACCTCCTCTGTATCCACGGCATCAACTCTGGGGCGCGGAGGTGGAACAGAGACGCGAGCTCTGGGAGGGAAAGGAGGACCAGCAGCAGGGAGACGACGAGCACCCGGAGTCCCATCAGGAACGACTATGTCCAATTTAGAGAACAGAGATTGGAACTGAACATCCACAAATCTCATGGACTCAGCCATATATGACAAGTCGTTTCGGACCTCCGCCCGAAAAGCAGCATCCATAGCAGCACGAGCCTCCAAATCTGCCCGAAGAGAAGCATCACGAGCAGCCATATCTGCACGAAGTGCAGAGACTTGCTCACCGACCCAGGCCTGATGTGCCTCGATCTGCGAGCGGACCTCAGAAGCAGAAGCACCCTGAAACTCAGGAGCAGGAAAAACAGGAGGTGGAGCTGGATCAGCTGCAGGAACAGGTGGTGGTTGCACAGCTGCGTGTCGACGCAACTGAGCTTCCATCATCTTCAAGGCAGCAGCGTTGAAATCTGAAGAGGGTTTTGAAGGGGCTTGACCAGAGAAATCAAAATCTAGAGCCCTAAGCAAATGGGTAATGAGCATGCCGTAAGGCAGACTCCTACCAGCAGTACGAATCTGATCACCACTCATGTGAGAAGCGATCACTCGAGGGAAATTTATCTTAATGCCTTTAAGGAGGCAATAGATAATCAAGGGAACAGGACCTCGAGCATGGCTAAATTCACCGGATTTTGGCACGATGTTATGAAAGACAATCTTAGCAAGGACCTGAGATTGGAGGGTATACTGACTCACAATCTCATTCCTCACTAGATCGGGATTGTCATCCTGGTGAAGAAGAGTGGATGCGGTGAGTGAAGACTCACCCTCCGGATATTCAGGAAAATCATGTAGGTCATAAGAGTAAACATCTATTCCATCAGTGGAAAGATGAAGAATTCTAGCAAATTGACCTAGGGAAATGTTTATGTCCCTACCCATCACACGGGAAATAATCCGGTTCCCACTAAATTCAAAATTGGCATAGAAATAGGGAACCAAAGAAGTGTAAACTTTCTCCCTAATGGAGAGAAAATCTACAAGATTGTTGGCACGAAGTATGTGGGGGATATCTAAATGTTCAAAATCATGCATAGCCACATATCTACCCGAAATAGTATTCCTAGGGGCTAAATGTGTGTAACGATCAGAGGCAAGATCGTTACGGAACACAGGTTCAGTCCTAGGGGCTTGAGATGAGGATTGGGCAATGCCCTTTCCCTTCTCAGAACGATGTCTTTTTGGAGGCATGATAAAAATCCAATTTTTAGGTTTTTGCAGTTAATGGCACGATCTAGATGATCAATCAACCTAATATGAAGACAAAAGAAGTGATAGATCTAAGCTAGAAAGGAAGAACAAGTGAAAAATTCGAAATTTTTACCTTTGAGAAAAACTGAAACCCTAGCTTGAAATCCAGAAATTCTGAGAATCTGACGGATGGATCGGCTTGAGATTGAAGATCCGAGTTAGAAATGAGAAGATTAAAATGGGTTTTGAAGGAATTTGTGATCAGGTGAACGGATTTGTAGAAGGAAATTTTGGAGAAAAGGGGCTCCTTCGGTCGCTGTGAGAGGAAATGAGAGAGAGAGTGCGAAACAGTGGGAAAAAGGTCAAATATATGCCAGAATACGACTATCGGTCGACTGGGATTGAGGGACCGGTCGACCGAAAAGAAACAGAGAGTCCAGCATCTAAATCGGTCGACTGGTCCTATACCAGCAGTCGACCGGTAGCACAAAAAAAATCAAAAAATTTTCTCAGACAGAGCCGGTCGACTGGGGTTAGGGGCCAGTCGACCGGTAAGTCTGAAAAATCTGCTACCATATTCTGACCAAACAAAATTTTATAAATAAACATTATAACAAATAAAAATATGTTATATTATAATAATCAGGGATAACAAAATTATTTTTAAATCTTCATTTAGTGATCATATCAACAAAACTTCACACAAAATTATTTAATTTTATTTTACATATTTAAGCAAAGGTATAAAGATGTTGAAGCCGAATACCCAGTGACGGGTTCTGAACTTCATCCTCTTGATTCCTCTTGAATGAGTTGAGGTGCGCAATTGCCATCTTTAAGGTATTTGCTCAACTATGAAAATTTTCAAAAGTTTTATTTTATTTATGAAAAATAGGTCTATATGTATACAAGTATATAATCACAAAATCTAAACTATACATATAGATACACAAAAATTGGACATGTGGACAAGTATGACATAAGGCATAACAATACAAGATATTAATACAAGGCATGTACACAACATGATAGAAAGGTAGTTCTATATAAGTATGTATCAATAATGAATCAAAAGCAAACTAACCATTCTACACATATGTATACATGTCAAAAAGAAATCAAAATTGAACATGGCATATACAATCATGTTAGAGTTGCAAGTTTATACTAATCATGTATCAATGAAGCATAAAACTAAACTAGCAATCCTATAACAATTGTATATACAAAATTAAAAACTCTTAAATGGAGATGTTACCAATTTACGGTTAGTCTCCAAAAATAGGTGCCTCCACGATAGCGATGCAAGCTAGATTTGAACTTTGAGCTTAGTTGCATCTACCACCCGGGCACCGTCTCCCCCTAAGTCTTGGAGGAAGTAGATCCACCTGTGTCACCTACATTTGGAGGATCTTTTGGTACCCAAATCTTTGAGGGTCCTTTGGGGTTAGTACCGGGGCGAACCCAAACATATTTATTCTTAACATTGTTCTTAGCATAACAAAATTTTTCTAGATGGCCTTTGCGGCCACAATGAGTGCAAACATAAATCCTACCACTACCATACATGTATGCATGCTTGTGAGTGTGAGTATGTTTCCGTGCATGTGTATGTGCATGTTGTGCATGTTTCCCTTGGGGTGTTCCCTTAGGAAATTTAGAAGCTATCTTTTTCAAATCAAATGCACAATTTTTAAGTGTGGAGTCCAAAGCATCAACACGCTTTTGGATCTCAACAAAATCATTTTTATCTATTGAAACCATGGGGGTTTTACCCTTATTTGCAAGTTTATGCTTATCAAAATCATTTTTCAATTTTTCAAATGCACTAGATAAAACATCTTTTTCTTTAACAACTATTTCTACTTTATGTTTTAAAGCCTCATTTTCTCTTTTTAATTTCTTATTTTGAGATTGTGAAATCTCATACCTATTTTGCAATTCTTCAAAGAAATGTGCAAGTTCATCCATAGTCAAATCATCATCTTCTAAGGTGTTTTCTAGAGTTACCTTTGGTACATCCTCCCCATGTGCCATGAAACACATGTGCGCGGCGTCGACTTCCTCTTCGGATTCCGACTCCGTGTCATCCCAAGTAGCCACCATGGCCTTCTTCTTTCTTTGCCCGTTCTTGGATGTGGTTGCTTGTAGAGCGGGGCACTCGGCAATGAGGTGACCAATCTTCTTGCAATGGAAGCAAGGACCGGGCTCCTCTCTTTTTCTTTCAAATCTCCCTTGAGGTTTCCCTCGCCGGAAATTGCTTTGTCTTCCCTTTTTGTAGAACATCTTGCCCACCTTCCGGATGAGCATGGCGAAGTCTTCATCGCACTCGTCCGATGAATCATCCTCGTCTTGAATGGTTGGAGCGGCTTTGAAGGCTATTGATTTCTTCTTGGGTGCCTCCCTTTCTTCTCGTACCTTCATCTCCATCTCATGTGTTTTGAGATTGCCGATGAAGCCGGAGAAGTCCATCTCCTCTTTGTCATTTAGCTCTTTGAGGGTTGTCGCCTTGACTTCCCAAGCTTTAGGAAGAGCTCTAATCACCTTCCTTATCTTTTGATCGTTGTCAATCTTGTCACCTAAGGAAGAAAGAGCATTAGTTATTTTTGTAAAGCGAGTGAGCATGTCATCAATGCTCTCATTATCAATCATGTAAAAATTCTCATATTGAGAACGTAGCAAGTCAACTTTTGCTCTCTTGACTTGTGACGTTCCCTCATGAGTCACAATAAGCATGTTCCAAACTTCATATGCCGATTTACAATTAATGATGCGTGCAAGGTCATCTTCATTAAGTGCTTGTGTTAATGCATATTGTGCCCTAGCATTAGCTTCATAGTCCTTGGTGGTATCCTCGGACCATGTGCTCTCATCACTAGTGGGTTCAATGAAATCTTTGGTGACGGCCCTAGCTACCTTGACTCCTAGGGATTTTAGAAAAAGGTTCATCTTGACCTTCCAAATAGGGAAGTTCAAGCCATCAAATTGGGTGGGGACTTAATGCTTAAAAAATCTAGAGATGCCATGTATGATGAATAAAATGCACAATATATAATAAATGCAACAAATGTATATAGCCAACTAAAGGATCTCCCTAAGGTTGTTAGACCTAAGTTGTAGGGTTAGGCTCTGATACCAATTGAAATCACCTAGAGGGGGGGTGAATAGGTGATGGCTATATGATAATGGCAATTATGCGGAATTTAAAAATTTAACTCTAAACAATTAGCACAATACAATATTTCTTGCAAGTAAAGGACAATGTAAAATTGCAAGTAATAAAAGAGATAGAGTTAGAGAAATTTGAGCAAACGCAAACACGCCGATATGTTTCCGAGGTTCGAGCCACGCTCTACGTCCCCGCCTTCACACTTGAAGGATTTCCACTATTGAGGATCCCACCGGATCAACAATACAAGGACAACACTTGTCCGTCTCCCGTGATGACACTTCACCACCTTGAGCACACTAGCTCGCCTTGAGGCCGATGCCTCTACAACTTCACTCAATTACAATGGAAGTGATCACACTTGATCACTTTTACAAATAGCTCACTAAGCACAATCCTAGAACCAAATAGTAGATTTAGAGTATGGGATTGTGTAGTGCAAAACTAGAGAGAAGTAGAGGAATAGGCTCCAAGAAAGGTGATGGAAATTTAGGCTTTGGAGAGAAAAATCTTTTCTTTTGAAAACTTTTGAAATCTTTGAAACTTTTGTCAAAGTTCACTTGATAGCTCTAAAATCATTGGTCATATCATATGAAGTGACCACCTATTTATAGGGGTCAAAAACTGCTCAAGAGATTCGTTGGAGACAAATCCCAAAAGTCAAAGAGTCAGAAAATATAGCTGTTGGGTCTGTCAGAATTTTTGACAGACTACCGGTCGACCGGGTCGGTCGACCGCCAACGGTCAAAAATCCGACCGTTGGGGCTCACCGGTCGACTGGGTCGGTCGACTGGCATTTCCAGAGAGCAGCAGGTTGGGGGCCGGTCGAGTATCGGTCGACTCCCGGTCGACTGATACGCACATGCACAAAATGTGCATGTCGGTCGAGTGCCGGTCGACTGCCGGTCGACCGGTCACTGTGAATTTCTGAAAAATCAGAATTCACAGACCTGGGCAATTTTGGGTTTGGTTTTGGGTCTTGGATAAAATGTTTTGGTCTTGAAAAATCATAGAGTATGAGCATGTGTCATACTACTATCAAGGTAAAATACTTGGTAAAAATTCTTTTGATAAAAACTTGATTTTCAATGAAAATGTTTTTCCCAAAAACTAGTCTCTCTAAAAACGTATTTCCAAAATAGATATGTTCAACTAAAACTG
Organism: Agave tequilana; assembly: GCA_038442645.1. Taxonomy (NCBI): domain Eukaryota; kingdom Viridiplantae; phylum Streptophyta; class Magnoliopsida; order Asparagales; family Asparagaceae; genus Agave; species Agave tequilana. The sequence continues at coordinate 167,326 of JAVJIF010030657.1, forward strand.
AGTTTGGAAATAGAAATAGAAATTATTTTGAAGCCATAAACCACTCTAGAAAATGTGTGTGTGTGATATCCCATATCTCTACTTCTACTATTTAGTTTTGACAAAATATTCTAAAATGAAAATAAACAAAGTACAAAACTTGGATTTTTAAGCAAGTCTTGATCTTCTTCTTGAACTTTTCTTCAACGCAAATTCCGAAGCTTCCTATGTGCTTTAGCTTGGGAATGCAAATGTTGGGCAAACTCCAAATTTGTGAGTCTTTTAGCGGAGTTGTCAAAATCTGTTTCTTGAACCTGAAATACTTTAAAATCAAGAATATTAAATACATAACTAAATATGTTTTGCTATCATCAAAATAACCGGGATAATGGCCTTTGGGCCAACATGGCTGTGATGAAACTCTGAGCTATCTTCTTCTTCTTTGCTTGGATTGTAACAGTTCGGGTTTGGGTTAAGAGCTGTGATGAATACTGAGCTCTTTCATTTTTTCTTTCATTGAATTGTAATGGGCCGGGTTTGGGTTTTTCCTCTTACTGGCTGCACTCAACATGGGGGTCAGCAAGATTGTGTTCACTGTCTACAGGAATGTCATTGCTCTTGCATTGTTGGCCCCTTCTGCCTACTTCCTTGAGAAGTAAGCAAGCAAGCAAGCTTCTAAACTCTGTATTCTCCTTTTGAATTCAAAATTTATGTATGAAGTAGTTTCTTTCTCTAAATTTGTTTTCTTGGTTCATTTGTTTTCAGGAAGGACAGGCCACCTCTCACCTTCTCTTTGCTGGTTCAGTTCTTTCTTCTCGCGTTGTGTGGGTAAGCCCCTCTTTTGTCTATAGTTTTCTTCCTGCCAGAAATTTTCAAAACTAAACCCCAACCAAATTTCATGATCACTGCAAACCAAGGATTCTACCTGTTGAGTTTGTATTACCTCTCCCCAACCTATGCATCTGCCATGCAAAATTCAGTACCAGCCATCACTTTTGCCATGGCAGCAGCTCTAAGGCTTGTGTTCTACACTTAAAAAATTTCATATCATGCCTTCTTATATAGATCATTGATTGATCTCAGTAACATGTGTATGCATGTGTGCATGCAAATCTTCAGGCTTGAGCAAGTGAACATAAAGAAGAGGTATGGGGTGGCAAAGGTTGTGGGGACTGTGGGCAGCTGCAGGCAATAGCTGCCAGGTGAGTTGTCTGTTCTTCAGAGCTCCCGGGTTTTTCAAACTTCTTTCTTCTTTGTGATTTACGGTGGGCTGGATTGGGATGAAGATTGAGCCATGATGATACACTGAGCTCACTCCTTCCCCTTTGCTGGGTTTGTAATGGCTGTGATGAAACTCTGAGCTATCTTCATCTTCTTTGCTAATAGCATGTCCAACTTTCAATCTGAGGTAATTGTTAAGTAGGAGAGCCCTTGAACAACAATGTGTGCTATTGGAAATTGTATTTCATCTGTATTAACTTGTATGCTGATCCATCAGTAAGTATGTGGGAATAATTCGAATTTGGGGGAATAAGTATGCGCATATCAGTCCTCTTTAGGGCTTTTCAAGGATCTTTGTGTTTTTCCCAGCCATGTGTTTTAATCGGTTGAGTTTATGTCTCTGCTGTATGAATTTTAATCAAATATATGATCTTTTATCTGTCAATTAATTTCTCCAATTTCAGGTCTTTTTCGGCGGCTGAGATATATGCCATTTTGGTGGACATGAGCTGCCTAACACATCGCAGCTATCCTTCCAGTTTTAGGTATTGAAACTGACCAATTTCCAATTATTACTTTCCTATGCATTATTATGTCTCATTATTTATATATTGGGTACATTACTCTCAGATGACAAGTGAGGAGATACTGTAAAATGAAGGTTTCTGATTGGAGATTCATGAATGGTTTGGTCCACACACTTTACTTTGCACTTTAAATAATTTCCATGCCTTTTTTTAAGCAGCTCATCCTCTTTATCAGATATATATATATACCTATTTAAGACAATTCTTAATTTTGACAGCTAGGTTCGGAGAACGAGTTGGGAACATCGGGGGAAGAGAGACGGGCGTTACTGGGCCTAACATCTGGGGAAGAGAGACGGCTTGCACTTTCTGCATGTCCGAGCAGATCTTGTACATGAAACAATAAGAGTTTTTTATGGATTTATTTAAGAAACAGAGAGTGTAATTTCTACTCATGTTAGCACATTTGAATATGAGCTTATTGTTTGTCTGCCAAGTTTCTGAAATTAATAGATCGGATGTTCTGAACTGTGTTATGTATGTATTCTATTGTAAATTTCAATTCAGATATCTAGCTGTCTACTCATATTGCATATACGTTCTAACATATTTGAGTTACAATTGGCCTATTTTACTCCAAAATTTTTATGACTGCAGCACTGTTTTGCAGAGAATTAATTGTAGCTAGATTCATTTTTCTAATAATTGATGAATTAATTTATTCAACTAATCTTTTTTTATATTTTATTTAAAATTAATTAAAAATATTTGAAAATATAGATCCGTAGATCGTTTAAACTTTTACTACAATTAATATTTAATATTTTCCAGTGGAACATTAGATTTCTAAATAATCGTTAATAAATTATTATACTAATTCTTATATTGCATTTTGCTTATCCAATACTTTTTTTGGTTTACTGTTTTTTGTCTTTTATACAATTTTATATTATAAATTATATAGTATTTTACCTAATTTAACCGTTTGTTATGAACTATTATGGATTTGTTAATTATTTATTGTATTTAATGACGTATTTTTAAAAAAATCAAAAAATCAGCAAACAGTTATTTTTTGGGTCAACTGAGACACTTACTACTTACGCACCCATAACCAAACACTGTAAAACACAATACTGCAGCTCAATTACAATTTCACTTTACCAACCAAACATCGTAAAATACAATACGCATTGTTACATACAACTTTATTTTACCAACCAAACACCGTAAAACTATCATTGATGCAACTCATTTACAATTGTAAAAGACTTTACCAATTACAACTACGAATTACGGCCAATTACGCCAACCAAACAGACCCATAGTGAGTACAAATGAACAACGAAGTGCAAACATATATGAATCAATTTGTTGCTCACTACTTGTACACGTATATATCCAAATTTTGATAAAAACTACATCTAACCATGTTTTTACCACATGAAGCACAAAACAAATAAATATGCTAAAAAATATCATATATGAAAAAGCATGTAAATAAAGTAGGAGTTTTAGAGATAGTTACCAAACCAAAGAACTATGCTCTAAGTTTTCAAAACATGGTGGTTGTGTTGGCCCAAGAGGTTACACTCTCCAATTGTTTTGTGTTTTGATGATAACAAACCAAATTAGTGCTATTTGGTACTAATCATTTGATCAAGATGAGTTTCAGGTTTTGTACCATGTTTAGAGTCCATTCGCTTAGCTATTGCAAGAACTTCTAAGTTCCACAAAGCAAGGAAGGCAAATTGCACATCAAGGAAGGATCATAGAAGAGAAGGCACTAGCAAGGCATTGGATGGCTCAAAGACTTGAAGATAGCACAAGAAGTCTTCATGTAATTTGTTTTTCAGTTTATAGTATGTTAAAGAATAGTGGATAGGTTTGAAGCTCTATCACACACGTTTTTGCGCACATGCTCATTCCAAAATAATTTCTTATAAATTATACAAAAATATTTGCATACAAGTTTTTGCCTACAGATATATATTTGTATTTTATACTAATCCCTGTTCAAAAGTATTTTTGTTAAAATCAAAATCCTCTTTATTTTCTTTTTAAATTGACTTTTTGACCTGATCTGGTCGACCGGGTCGGTCGACCGAGTCTGTGTCAGTCTGGTCCGGTCGACCGGACCAGTCGACCGAAGTCCTGGCAGATGCACGTATCCGTGTGCACGTCTGTCGGTCGACCGGGGCGGTCGACCGGACTATTATTTTTGCTCACAGGTTTTATCGGTCGACTGGGTCGGTCGACCGCTCGCCTGTAACGGTCAAATTTTTATACTACCGGTCGACCGAACAGTAACGGGCAGATTTTTTAAGAGCTGTTTATTTTTGTCTTTTGTGTTTAAAAATTCGTTTAAGGATATATTTTGATCTAATTATCTCCTAAACATCAGTAAATATGTTTTATCCCTAAACCCTAGCCCTCTCCTATAAATAGGGGTGTTTGGGAGAGATTGGTTACAACAACAATTTTTGCTAAGAAAATTCAAAAGTTTAAGGCTTTCAAGAGAGACTTGTTTCTTGGTTTTTGTGCTGAATTTCTCACTGATTTTCTGAAGGGTTTTTGCAATTCTCTCTGATTTAATTCTCTTTTCTTCACTTACAACAAGAGCTTCATTCCTACTCAATATTCTCTAAGGACTTTTGTAAGGGAAGAGATATTTGAAAGAGAGAGTTTGTGGTCTTTTGACTACCAAGAAAATTGCTTGTTCTTGAGATTGTAGGAGTGGGTACTCCATTGTAATTGTTCTTTGTGATAGTGGAAGTAGCTAGAATCCTTCTGGGGAAGGCGGGGAGTAGAGCTGGGTGCTCGAACCTCGATAACATATCCTTGTGTTTGCGATTGGTTTACATTCTTGCAATTCTTACTCTATTTTGCTTGCACTTATTACTTGCTCATCATATTCATTGTCATACTTACTTGCTTGCATTCATCTTGTGATCGTTGTAGCTTTAAATTTTTATTTGCCCTTGATTAGCATTGTCACCTATTCACCCCCCCTCTAGGTGACTTTTCAATTGGTATCAGAGCTTGGACTCTAGGTTTGGCTTAACATCCATAGAGAGATCCTTAAAATATTGCTAATCAACATTTCCATTCATACATTCATACACTAGTAAACATGGCCGACAACATTAAAACCCCACCTAAATTTGATGGACTCAACTTCCCTATTTGGAAGGTTAGGATGACTATCTTTTTGCAATCACTAGGTAGTTTAGTGGCTAAGTCTTTGACCAAACCCTATGTAGCACCCAATGAAGATGAGAGCACTTGGACCGATTTCAACTTTAGAGAATATGAGGCTAACTCCAAAGCCCAAAACTCCCTATTAACCGCCTTGAATGAGGATGACCTTACACGGGTAATTCATTGCCAATCCGCCTATGAGATTTGGCAACACTTATTGGTCACACATGAAGGGACTTCACAAGTCAAGAGAGCTAAGATAGATCTCTTGAGGTCTCAATATGAATCATTCAAAATGCTTGATGAAGAATCCATTGATTGTATGATTACTTGTTTCACTAAAATTACAAATGGTCTTTCTTCATTAGGTGACGTCATCTCCAATGATCAAAAGGTGCGCAAAGTGATACGGGCTCTTCCACCATCTTGGGAGATCAAGGCCACCACCTTAAAGGAGTTGAACGATAAGGACGAGATGGACATCATTAGTCTCATTGGGAACCTAAAGACCCATGAGATGGAGAAGAAAGCAAGAGATGAGGCAACTACTTCAAAGAAGAAATCCATTGCCTTTAAGACTTCATCCACCAATGATGACGATGATGAAGACGAAGAAGAAGATGAGGAGCTAACCCTACTTGTGCGGAATGTCAAGAGGTTGTACCGAAAGAACAAGTTCAACTTCCGGAGAAGATTCGAAGGTAAAGAGGAGCGGAAGATCATATGCTACAATTGCCGCAAACCCGGACATATCATGGCGGATTGTCCGGAGTTCAAGAAGAAAATGACTTCCTCCTAAAAGCCAAAGAAGCCGGAGGAAAAGAAAGCCTACAAAGCAACATGGGATTCGGAAAGCGAGTCCGAAGAGGAGGTGGATCAAGCTAACATGTGTTTCATGGCAAACACACCCAAGGTAACCTCTCAATCCTTTGATGATGAAGATGATGATGTAAGTAAGGAAGTTCTAGTTCATGCTTTTGTAGAACTTTCCGAAACTTATGATAACAAGAAAATGGAATGCTTCAAATTACAAAAAGAAGTTGCTTTTCTTAAAAATCAACTTGCTTTGGTTTCAAAAGAAAAAGATGATCTTTCTTCCAATCTTGTTTCTATTCAAAATGAATTTGACGCTTATAAGACCTCTTGTAAGGGTAAAACCCCTATTGTTGATAATAAAGAAATTTCTTCTTTTAAATCCAAAATGAATGAGTTTGAAAAAGTTTTAAAAGATTGTGCCTTTAATACTAAGAAACTTGAAGAAAAGTTTTCCAAAAAGCACACTTCTCATGTTAAAGATTCTCATGCTAAAATTCCACATGCTCACACTTCAAATAATACTTCTCATGCTAAATCCTTTCATGCTCACAATGCCCATGCTCACAAATCACACACTCACTATGCTTTTAGATATGGTAGAGTGTATAGATGTACTTATTGTGACAAAAATGGACATTTAGCTAAATTTTGTTATGATAAATTGCATAGTTCAAATAATCTTGTTTGGGTTAATGGCTCTAACCCTCATGGACCCAAGAAAATGTGGGTACCAAAATCAAGTCCTAAAATGTTTGATGTAGGTACACACCAAGGCTCCAAGACGTAGGGAGCGGTGGTACCTTGATAGTGGTTGTTCGAGACACATGACGTGGGATATCAACAACTTCACAACCCTATCAAGGTACATGGAAGGTGGCTCCGTCACCTTCGGGGATGACTCCAAAGGAACTATCATCGGTATAGGTAACATTCAAATTGGTGCATCTCCTATTATAGAGAATGTTGTTTTAGTAGATGGTTTAAAACATAATTTGCTTAGCATTAGCCAACTTTGTGATCGTGGACTTAAAGTTGTTTTTGATGATTCCTCATGCAAGATTTTTGATGTTAAATCCGATGTTTGTATTCTTACCGGTTTTCGTGATAATAATGTTTATATTATTGACATGCTTAATTTAGATTGTTCTACTAAATGCTTAAATGCTTTTGATGAAAATTCTTGGCTTTGGCATAGAAGATTAGGACATGCATCTTTTGACCATATCTCTAGGATTAATTCAAAGGAATTGGTGAAGGGTATACCTTGCTTGGATTTTGAGAAAGACCGCATTTGTGGTGCGTGCCAACTTGGGAAACAAACCAAGTCTTCCTTTAAACCAATCAAGGATATCATGTCAACTAGACCTTTAGAATTAATTCATATGGATCTTTTTGGACCAACTAAAACTAAGAGTTTAAATGGAAGTAGATTTGCATTTGTTTTAGTTGATGATTTTTCCCGTTTTACTTGGGTTTTCTTTTTGCAAAATAAAGATCAAACTTTTTCTCATTTTAAGATTTTTCGAAAAAGAGTTGAAAAAGAAAAGGGTTTTCCGATTTTAAGAATAAGAAGTGATAGAGGTGGTGAGTTTATTAACCAACTCTTCATGACTTATTGTGATGAAAAGGGAATTAAGCATGAAACGTCTTGTCCTAGAACTCCACAACAAAATGGAGTTGTTGAAAGGAAAAATAGAACACTTCAAGAGATGGCTAGGACAATGATAAGTGAGTATGACCTCCCTCAATATTTATGGGCCGAGGCCGTAAACACCGCATGCTATATATCGAATCGTATTTATTTGTGCAAAAATTCTTCAAAAACATCATTTGAAATGTATCATTCTAGAAAACCAAATGTTGCATATTTTAAAGTTTTTGGATGCAAGTGTTTTATTTTAAATACTAAGGATAATTTGGGTAAATTTGATGCTAAGGCTTATGAGGCTATCTTTGTTGGATATTCCTCTACTAGCAAAGCATATAGAGTTTTCATTAGATCTTCTCAAACCATTGAAGAATCCATGCATGTTAAATTTGAAGAATCTAATGTGGTTGTTGAGAATGTTGTAGAGATTGAACCACTAGGTGAAGACATGGAGAGACTATCCTTGAAGGACTCACCCGCTCAAGAAGAAAAGCTAGATCCTATTGGTGAAGTTCAAGAGGATAAGGAGGAAAGCACTCAACCGCTTCCTAAAGCTTGGAGATACGCTACAAATCATCCTAAGGAGCTCATCTTGGGTGATGCATCTAAAGGAGTCACAACGCGCTCCAAACTCCATGACATATGTGGTAACTTTGCTTTTATTTCTCATTTTGAACCCAAAGGCATTCTCGAAGCCGAGACGGACCCATATTGGTTGCTTGCCATGCAAGAGGAACTCAATCAATTTGAGCGCAACCAAGTTTGGCACCTTGTTCCTAAGCCCCACGATAGACCAATAATTGGTACTAAGTGGATATTTAGAAACAAGATGGATGAGTCCGGAAATGTCATTAGGAATAAAGTTAGGTTAGTGGCCCAAGGTTACACTCAAGTTGAGGGAATTGACTTTGAGGAGACCTTTGCACCCGTAGCACGGCTTGAAGCCATACGGATGACACTAGCTTTTGCATGTTTTAAAAATTTTAAAATTTTTCAAATGGATGTAAAAAGTGCATTTTTAAATGGTTTTATTAATGAAGAAGTTTATGTTTCTCAACCTCCCGGTTTTATTGATCATGTTCATCCCGATTTTGTTTTTAAACTTGATAAAGCTTTGTATGGATTGAAACAAGCTCCAAGAGCTTGGTATGAAAGGCTTTCTAGTTTTCTCATTTCCAATGATTTTATTAAAGGCAAAGTAGACACAACTCTTTTACTAAGCATGTTGATAATGATATTTTAATTGTGCAAATTTATGTTGATGATATAATTTTTGGATCTACTAATGAGCTTTTGTGCAAGGATTTTGAAAAGGTAATGCAACTAGAGTTTGAAATGTCTTCCATGGGTGAGCTTAATTTCTTCCTTGGACTCCAAATCAAGCAATTGCAAGACGGAACCTTCATTAACCAAGCCAAGTACGCAAAGGAGCTAGTAAAGAAGTTTGGGCTTGAAGGATCAAAGGCTTGCAACACTCCAATGGCAACTACAACCAAGCTTGATAAGGACGAACAAGGTAAAAATGTTGATATTAAATTATATAGAAGCATGATAGGAAGTCTTTTATATTTAACGGCAAGTAGGCCGGATATCATGTTTAGTGTGTGTCTTTGTGCTAGATTTCAATCGTGTCCTAAAGAGTCTCATCTTATTGCGGTAAAACGCATTATTCGTTATATTAAGGGCACAATTGGAATGGGTCTTTGGTATCCGAAAACTAGAGATTTTTCAATGACTAGCTATTCGGATGCAGACTATGCGGGTTGTAGAGTAGATAGAAAGAGTACTAGTGGGACATGTCAATTTCTTGGTAATTGTCTTGTTTCATGGTCCTCTAGGAAGCAAAATTCCGTAGCTCTCTCAACCGCCGAGGCGGAGTATGCTGCCGCGGGGGCTTGTTGTGCACAAGTCCTTTGGATGAAACATACTCTCCTTGATTTTGATTTGCACTTTGATCATATAAAAATATTTTGTGATAATACTAGTACTATACACATGACCAAAAATGCAAATCAACATAGTAAGACCAAGCACATTGAGATTAGATATCACTTTCTTAGAGATCATTTGAGAAAGGTGATATAGATATTGATTATGTTTCCACGGATTTACAACTAGCCGATATTTTCACTAAACCTCTTGATTTTGCTAGATTTTCGTTTATTTGTGGAGAACTTAATGTTTGTATTATTGAATAGACATGTTTTTCATAACCCTTTTTGATGTATGACAAAAAGGGGGAGAATAAGTTTACATGACAAAAATAAGTTCATTTGGTCTTGGTTCCATATGAATTTATTATGCTTTAATTTTAAGATTTGTTTTATGAATTTATATGTTTTGGTTTTATGAATTCTTGTGTTTTAGTCGTTTTGGTATTTTTGGTATCAAGAGCAATTTTTTTGTGTTATATATTTGTTTCTATTGGTTTCAATATTTGGTGCATCATTTCAATTATTGACACCTAGAGCATATTTTTGTGTTTTATGTATAGCATAATTTGAGGGGGAGTTTTCTCCTCCCTACATTTTTGTTAATAGCCTATTTGTTTTGTCATCATCAAAATGGGGGAGATTGTTGGCCCAAGAGGTTACACTCTCCAATTGTTTTGTGTTTTGATGATAACAAACCAAATTAGTGCTATTTGGTACTAATCATTTGATCAAGATGAGTTTCAGGTTTTGTACCATATTTAGAGTCCATTCGCTTAGCTATTGCAAGAACTTCTAAGTTCCACAAAGCAAGGAAGGCAAATTGCACATCAAGGAAGGATCATAGAAGAGAAGGCACTAGCAAGGCATTGGATGGCTCAAAGACTTGAAGATAGCACAAGAAGTCTTCATGTAATTTGTTTTTCAGTTTATAGTATGTTAAAGAATAGTGGATAGGTTTGAAGCTCTATCACACACGTTTTTGCGCACATGCTCATTCCAAAATAATTTCTTATAAATTATACAAAAATATTTTGCATACAAGTTTTTGCCTACAGATATATATTTGTATTTTATACTAATCCCTGTTCAAAAGTATTTTGTTAAAATCAAAATCCTCTTTATTTTCTTTTTAAAATTGACTTTTTGACCTGATCCGGTCGACCGGGTCGGTCGACCGAGTCTGTGTCAGTCTGGTCCGGTCGACCGGACCAGTCGACCGAAGTCCTGGCAGATGCACGTATCCGTGTGCACGTCTGTCGGTCGACCAGGGCGGTCGACCGGACTATTATTTTTGCTCACAGGTTTTATCGGTCGACTGGGTCGGTCGACCGCTCGCCTGTAACGGTCAAATTTTTATACTACCGGTCGACCGGCCCGGTCGACCGATGTAGCCGTTGAACAGTAACGGGCAGATTTTTTAAGAGCTGTTTATTTTTGTCTTTTGTGTTTAAAAATTCGTTTAAGGATATATTTTGATCTAATTATCTCCTAAACATCAGTAAATATGTTTTATCCCTAAACCCTAGCCCTCTCCTATAAATAGGGGTGTTTGGGGAGAGATTGGTTACAACAACAATTTTGCTAAGAAAATTCAAAAGTTTAAGGCTTTCAAGAGAGACTTGTTTCTTGATTTTTGTGCTGAATTTCTCACTGATTTTCTGAAGGGTTTTTGCAATTCTCTCTGATTTAATTCTCTTTTCTACACTTACAACAAGAGCTTCATTCCTACTCAATATTCTCTAAGGACCTTTGTAAGGGAAGAGATATTTGAAAGAGAGAGTTTGTGGTCTTTTGACTACCAAGAAAATTGCTTGTTCTTGAGATTGTAGGAGTTGGGTACTCCATTGTAATTGTTCTTTGTGATAGTGGAAGTAGCTAGAATCCTTCTGGGGAAGGCGGGGAGTAGAGCTGGGTGCTCGAACCTCGATAACATATCCTTGTGTTTGCGATTGGTTTACATTCTTGCAATTCTTACTCTATTTTGCTTGCACTTATTACTTGCTCATCATATTCATTGTCATACTTACTTGCTTGCATTCATCTTGTGATCGTTGTAGCTTTAAATTTTTTATTTGCCCTTGATTAGCATTGTCACCTATTCACCCCCCCTCTAGGTGACTTTTCAGGTTGTCCCACCAAACTTTCTTGATAGCGGTGCATCAAAAGTATGTCCATCATGTCCATGTGCATCCACCACCAAGGCACCAACTCTCTCACGTCGTGTGAGAGCCCGCACCTACATCAAATACAAAAGGTGGGGATTTTGGTACCCATTTTCTTTTGAGTCCTTGAGGGTTAGCATTGAAAGGAACCCAAACATTTTTATTAGCAAAATTTGAAGAATTTATTCTATCATAACAAAATCTTGCTAAATGGCTTTTGCGGCCACAATGTGTACACTTGTACACTCTAGGATGCATATATGTATGAGTGTGGTCATGGCGTGCAAGTGTGCATATGCATGATGTGGGTGATGTGCATGACATGGGGAACTTGTTTCTTTTGAAACAAGGATTCCAATTTTTTATGGTTAAATGCACATTTACTCAAAGTTGAGCTCAAACAATCAATTTTATTTTTCAAATATTTAACTTCATTTTTATCAATGGTTGTGACATGAAGAGCATGATCAACAATCTTTTTTTTTTAGAAACATTTACTTTTTCTTTTTAAACCATTTTCTTTTTAAAGAAGTGTTTTCATGCAAAGCAATTTCCTTTTGTTTTTCAACCAAAACAATTTTATCTTTTAAAGAAGTATTTCCTTTACACATATCATTCAATTTAGAAAGTAAGGAAATATTTTCATTTTTCAAATTTTCATTTTCTTTTTCAATGCATGCAACTTTATTTTTAAAAGAATCATTTTCTTTTAACATGCAATCAAATTTCTTTTTCAAATTCTTGTTATTCTTTTTAATCATGTCATATTTTTCAAGTAATAGTTGACAAAATGAAGTAAGCTAATCATAAGACATGTCAACATCTTCATCTACCTCGGATTCGGTGTTTACCTCAATGGGGTTATCCCCTTAGACCATGTAGCATATATTGGAAGCGTCACTTCCAACATCCGAGTCACTCCCCGCATAATATTGTTCTTGTTCGCCAAGGGAGATCAAAGAGTTCCATACTACAAAAGCCGAATCAATGTTAGAAACCCTAGATAAATATTCATCATTTAGGGTAGACTTTAAAGCATGTAGGGCTTTTGCATTAGCCTCAATATTTTTGCCATTTAAACAATAAGAATCTCTAGTAGTGGCAAAATAAACATGAATCCCTAAGGCTTTGAGGTACAAAAGACATCTTAACCTTCCAAGTTTGGATGTTAAGAATGTCAAAGGTGGGAGGTGACATGAAATCCAGGTGTGTGTACAAATATTGTGATTAGCTATAAAATGAGGATCTTTAACTCTAGGTTGTAAGACCCAAATCAAGAGCACTTGGCTCTGATACCACTTGTAATCACCTAGAGGGGGGGTGAATAGGTGATGGCTAATCTAATGGTCAATTAATGCGGAATTAAAACTTATTAATGCAAACTAAAACTTTTTAAACTAAACACCAAGTATAACACAAGAGTATAGCCGGATTCCCCGTGAAGGGCTCTGGACTAACTCCTCAAGATTCCTCTAAATAAGAGTTGAGGTGCCGCGTTGGCTCTCTTGGTTGAATACTAGTGTTAGCAAACAAACCCCAAGCATATAACAATATGAGCACAAATATATATCAAGAATATAAAGATGAAAGCAATATGAGCATGCAAGATATAAACAAGTAAGAGATAGAGAGAGAGAGCAATCGCAAATACGGGAGATTTGTTTCAAGGTTCAAGCACACTTGCCCTACGTCCCCGCCTTCAACACTATGAAGGATTTCCACTAAAATCGATCCCACCGGATCACTTGGTGTCGCAACACCTACAAGCGCTTTGGACTCTCTAGCCCCTCTGTTGTTCCCGCAAGAACACACCGCAAGCTCACTAGCTTGCCGAGGCCGCACCTCAAACACCGAGTTCTCACTAGAACCCGAAACAACGCGAACACACACATCCGCCTCCTCAAAGCAAAGAAAGAACACTTGGTGATCTAAACACTTTGATCACCAACAAATACTCTCACAATAACACTCCTATAGGATGAATATATCAATGGATAGTTCAAGTGTTTGTGAGAAAAATAAGGATTGAAATTATGGTGAAAAACACAAGAAAATCACTTTTCAAAACACTCTTGATAAACACTCTTTTGATTTGGAAATGTAGCTCTAAAACATGTGGATATAACCACTGAAATGGGTATGCAAGACTAGCCCAAAACTCTTCTCAAAATCTTGTCTCAAACAGCCCCCAAAAGCCCCCTTTAAATAGGCTCCAGAAACTAGCCGTTGGGAGCCAGGATGACCTGTCGGTCGACCGCTCGGTCGACCGGCCGGTCGACCGTGGCAAGGATACAGAGAGCTGAGCTCTCTGTCGGTCGACCTCCCGGTCAACCGGGGCCTTTTACAGAGAGCAGCTACTCTCTGGTGGTCGACCGTGCGGTCGACCGGCCCATCCTGTGCACTTCTGTGCACGTCGGTCAACCGCTCCGGTCGACCGGCTCCTGGTCCGGTCGACCGGTCGGTCAACCGCTCCGGTCGACCGGCTCCTGGTCCGGTCGACCGGTCGGTCGACCGCCAGAGCCTGGCAGGCCATTTACAGGATATAAAACTTGAGTTTTTTTATTTTAAATTAAATCCCATAAAATCTCTAAAATCTACAAAAATAGGTCCAGTATTATACTTTGTTAATCAAACATGTTTGAGCAAAATTAAGACATGTTACAAATAATTTGAACTATTTTTGTAACTCAGAAATTTTGGCTAAAAACAAAAACTGTATTTTTCCAAAATAGATTTTTTCAAAACTTCTCCAAATACAAAAACAAGATATTTTAAACTCTTTTAAAGCATAGAGTGTATGGATATGATCCACTATACATACATGATGAAATATCTATGTTTTTGACAATAAGCACTAAACATGATTTTGGTTAAAACATATATACTTTGAATTCCAAAAACCAAACCTGTATTTTTCAAAAAGAAAACTCTTTTGTATTTTTCCAAAATAAAAATTCTTTTATAAAAACTCATCTAAGTCAAGAGTGTGTGTGTATATGGTATACTTGAGCAATTCACCAACTATTCTATCCTTTACATTTTAATCTAAAAATAAAATCTTATATAAACAAACCTAGACACAAGTCTTCTTCTTGAAGTCTTCACTTGAAGTCTTCTCATCTTCTTAACTTGGTCCAAACTCGATCCAAAGAGTTAGACTTCTCTTGAGTACTTGATGTGGTCTTAATGCATAGGCTCTTGAATCAAACCGTGCTAGCTCCAAAACTTGACTTTAAATTCTTTGTTGAAGCCAAACACCAACTATGATCTTGATCATAAATCTGAGACTAATTAAACACAAGATCATTAGTACTATAACTACATGAGTTGATCATCATCAAAACTAGAGTGATGGGCCTTTGGGCCAACAGAGTCTAGGTCACATTTCTCATTGAGTTCAATTTTATAAAAATGAGAACTTGCCAATTTGTCAATGAGACTTTCAAAAGTATGAAATTGGTCAAGTTCAATATGATGATCATCAAAGATGGGCGATTCAATTTCATTATGAATTGGCATAGGATCCAATGTTGACTCGGAAAAAAGATTGAAATCAGGTGAAGACACCGGAGTCATAATTGAATCAGGAAGTAGAATTGAATCACTAAGTTGAGGTTCATGATCATATTCATTTTCAAGTTCAATTTTAGAAAAGAGATAACTTGCCAAACTCTCAATGTCACTTTCAAAATTTGGAGTTTGGGCAAGTTCAAATGATTGTGCTGAAATGTAACCTTGTTTTCCAAAACAACATGACTCTTCGCTCTAACAGAATAGTTAGTGACATCAGAACTGGCCAAATGGTGAGAACGTAGAGTTTAGACCATCATATCTATGTCATAATTACGAACGTTTTGAGCCTGAGTCATGGCTTTAAGCATCTTTTCATAGTTAATTGGTTCATCGTTTTGTTTCGATTGATCTTGAAAAGATGAAGTGTTGTTTTAGAATTGGTGGTGAAATTGTGAGTCCATCAGATTTTGTGATTGTTGTTTGGACTCACGCATACTCATTTCTAAAATTGATGGTTTTCTATTTTGGACTGGTGGAACTGAGTATGAATCTTAGAAATATTATGGATAAGGTGGATAAGGAGGACAAGTTGGTTGAAAATTGGACTCGGGGGAGGTGAATCCCCGTTGACTCTGTAAAGAGTTGAAATTATTCTAGAAATTATGGTTATAAGATTGGGGGCATGGGTTATATTGATTTGGATAAGACCAATCCGGCACACTATGTTGGTTAAAGTTATGATATGCCGGGTTGGTAATATCTGAAAAAGAGGTTGGTGTGTAATATGGATTATCATTAAAATTGGAAAAATTGTTATTATAAGCCATATCACACAAGAAATGTCAAACACAAAAAAAAGAAAAACAAACAAATAATCAAATAAATAAAAAAAATCTAAACTAAGTTAGGGTAGACCTTTGACCTAGACGACTCCTAACTGGTTAGACTGTCCACGGGAGGTATAATGCAGACTTTGACCACAAGCTAATCAGCCAGGTCAGGGCAAGATTGATGGGAGGTATCCGCGTAAAAGTGACGGGCCTAATTAAGCCAAACCACCAGCCTTCGGGGTTTCGCCCCTTAATCCCTTTCCTTAGACACTGATTTGGCAGGAGTCAAATTCTTGAAATCACCTAGAGGGGGGGGGGGGTGAATAGGTGATAATGCTAATCTAGTGAACTAAAAGCGAAATTTAAAAACTAATTGCAATTACTCTTAAATGCAACCAACAAGTGATGCACACACAACCAAGCCAAGCATATAAGTATGAATGATCAATATGAAATAATGATGCAAGGAACAATATAAAGAGAGAGAGAGTAAGAGTCAATGGATCAAGCGCAAACAACAAGATTTGTTTCGAGGTTCGAGCACCCAGCTCTACGTCCCCGCCTTCACCCAGAAGGATTTCAACCCCACTAGCTTGTCCACACAGGACTCCCACAAAGGGAACCTCCACCGAGGATTTGGGGCAATACAATCACAAGGAGTACCCAACTCCTCTCTTTACAACCACAACCTCCTTCTAGAGGTAAAGCACCAAGCCAACAAACAATCACCTCACAACTTGAGGGATTAGCACAAAGCAACACAAGGATCACCTTACAACTTGAGGGATACAACCCAAATGCACAACCTCCTCAACACAATGAGGGAAAGGCACAAAGCCAAGCAAATGAAGGGTTTACAACTTGGTGGTCTAACAAACAACCACAAACAATTTCTTTCCCACACAAGGATCCTATAGAATGAGATAGTAGATGTAGCTCAAGTGTGGAGAAAACCAAAGGAATGGAAATCAAAATCTCAAAGAAAATCTTTGGGAAAAACTAGAAACCAAGATGAAGAAGTTTAATCAAACACTTTTCCCAAAAACCCTTTTCTTTGATTTTCCAAACCCTAACAAAAACACCAAATAGATTGTTCAATAAAAGTCCAAAAACTTCTTTTGATTGCTGTGAAAACACTAGAGAAAGCTCAGAAAATTCGTCCAAAAATTCTTTTGGAAAACCTCTTTCCAATGGGGTATTTATAGCCCCCAGAAAATTATAGCCGTTGGCAGCTAAAAATGCCAGAAATGGCCTACCGGTCGACCGGTCGGTCGACCGGCCAACGGTCCATTTTTGACCGTTGGCAGCTACCGGTCGACCGCCCGGTCGACCGTCCCCAGAACCAGAGAGCAACGCTCTCTGGCCGGTCGACCGCTCGGTCGACCGGGAGCAAACAGAGAGCAACCTGCTCTCAGTCGGTCGACCGTGCGGTCGACTGGCTCATGGGGCAGCCAGCGTGCACGTATCCGTGCACGTTGGTCGACCTCTACGGTCGACCGACCTAGCCAGGCAGAGGCAGTTCAGGTCAGAAAAATCATGTTATTTTTAATCCTAAAAATTCCCTTAAATCTTCTAAAAATCCACAAAAATAGTTTTATCATTTTATATTGAAACATAAACTTGTGTTAAAAATTTCAACACAAATTTCAAACATTATGAACCATTTTTGTGTTATAGAAATTTTGCCAAAAACCAAAAACCGTATTTTCTAAAACTTAGATTTTTGAATTGAAAATACGTTTTGTCCAAAACTCATCCAAATATAAAAACATGATATTTAACTTTGAAGCATGTTGCATATGGATAGAAATCCAATATACATGAAACATATACATATCCATGTTTTTGACTTTAATTCCAAAATTATGTTTTGTTAAAACACAAAACCTAAAACACATGAATAGGTATATCAAACTAAGTTTGTCTAAGTAGTTGAAGCATGCATGTATATAGAACAAATCTAATACACATTAAATCATGTAAACTTGTTTTGATATAAATATCTATTCATGAAAACCAAGATCGGTTAAACCAAAACGGAAAAACCGAAAACCAATATCCAAAACATAAAACGTGCGTGTATTGTGAACTTGAGCTTATCATACTATTCTAATCTTTACAATTTGGATCTAAACACAAAACTAAAACTATGGTACCGATGTCTTCTTGTAGAGCGCCGTCTCCAAGCCGACTCGATCCAAAACTTCATGATTCACCGAGCTTGACTCCAATGAGTGCTATATATGATCTTGTCGCTCGGGCTCTTGAATCACCATGTGAAAGCTTCTAAACCATCTTTATTGAAGCTAATCACCAACTAATATCTTGGTTAATGATCTGAAACTAAACATCACAAGATTTTTAGTACACATAACTACATGAGTTAATCATCATCAAAACTAGAGTGGAAGGCCTTTGGGCCAATAATCTCCCCCTTTTTGATAATGACAAAACTCATGGAGTTATATATGCATGGATTAAAGTTAAGTTTCAAGGAAGCTCCCCCTTAACTCATGCATAGGGATAAACAACAAATATATGCAATGAATACTAAACATGCTCTTGATATCAATTAAATAAAACAAATAATTCTTCAAAACAAACCCTTGATACCAATTGCAAAACAAAACTAATTAAAGTTCTTGATATCAAAAATAAACATGTTCTTTAAATAATGCTTTTGATAATACCAATCGAACTTAATAAAAACATAAATCATGCATACAAACATGCATATAAACTCAAATTCTTCTCCCCTTTTTGTCAATCATCAACAAAGGGGTTAAAGATAAAACAAATAAAAACATATTCTTCTCTTCTTTTTATTCAAACAAAGATCAATCAAGGGATGTTCTCCCCCTTTTTGTCTAAAATCAATTATGATACCAATTAAAAATGTGACAAGGAAGTGCATATTGATACCAATTAAAAGTGAAACTATACCAATTGAAAAACAAAAATCTTGATATCAATTGATAAGTAAACAAATAACATATCAATTGTAAATAAACAATCTTGATACCAATTGAAATTAAACATTACAAAGTTTGAATTTCTAAACATAAATCTTAATACCAATTGAAATTATTATTCTTTAAAGCATAAGATACCAATTGAAATCATTATTTTCTATTATAAAGCAAGGGAGTGGAATATAAAATACCAATTGAAAGATGAAATACAAGATTTTCTCCCCTTTATGAAATACCAATTAAAACTATGATAGAGCTTGTATATGGATACCAATTGAAAACTAATCAATTGAAACAAAGTTGAAACTCAAGCTTATCATAATCAAAATTTGTGCTCTAAGATATAGAAATATAGTAAGCACAACTAAAACACATATATGTATGAAAAGTTTGATACCAATCGAAATTGATACAATTTGAAGTGTAAGCATACATACATAAAAATATATGAGTATACAAAAAATGTCAAGTTTGATACCAATTGAAAGAATTCAATGATATCAATTGAAACAACAATAAGATCAAGTGTATATCTCTTATTCCTATCCTCCCATTCATGTTCAAGTTTAAAATGATTTTCACTATAAAGCATACATGAGCATGATCGCCCATCCAACCGCCCGTGGAAGGTAGGGGTTTTAAAAAATAGGTTTGAAAATGTAGTATGTTTGAAAAACTCTACCATAATGAAGAATACGAACTAGTTAAATGGAAAAACTTTTAAACTAGTACGAAATCCTTCAAGCAAGGAATAAAACAAAATTATTTTTCATGAAACACATGTAAATCACATGATCACTAAACACTCAAAGTCCATAAAGCCCATATCATACTCATGAAAACACAATCATGAGAAACATAATAAAGTGAGTGAACAAGTGTTATGTGACACATATCAACATGAAAATATTCAATTAGGCTCATGTGAAATTCCTTTAAACATGAAAACATGAAACACTAACTTTTCATTCAAACAATCTATACTTCAAGGTATATGTATGTCAAGTATAAACTAAAGTATACATACATATCCAAAACATAACGAGTCCACAAATGTATATGCATTAAGGCACGTGGCTCAAGGATGTATATGTATATCTAATAGTTTAAATAAGATGGACATATACATGAAGTTAAAACACATAATCATAAAAGCATATCCAAAATGGAATACAAGTTAAAATGCATGAATCATCAAAACTAGACTATACTAGCACATCTAATGGGTACAAATAAGCATTCAAGCACAAACATATATAAAGATTTATTTGTGGCCTACTATATGTACAAGTATAAATCCTAATCTTAATGAAAACTAACATCTAAACGTATATTCAAAACATGAGGCATAAAACTAGACTCATAAAACATCCATATGATCATTATGAAGATGCATGTGCATTAGATCTAGTGATACATATTAGTTAAAAACCAAGGTGAGAACACATAGATATAAGTCCATATAAGCAAGAAGTGTCTCAAGTAACTAAACATGTATATCACTAATCTAATAAACATGGCATAGGCATAATGAACAATAAAACATGACATGCTATAAATCAATGACATGAAAAGCATGCAAATATAAACGGGAGTTAGAGATTGATACCAAAACCGATGAGGGCACCTCTCTAGTTCTCCAAACCAATGGTGGTCCTTTCCACCAAACTCCCCTTGAAAGTGATGCATCCAAATTATTTTTTTTAAGCACGGAACGCATCCACTTCAAGGCACCAACACTCTCATGTTATGCGAGAGCCCACTCCTACATCAAAAATCAAAGGGGTGGTCTTTGGTACCCATTTTCTTTTGGGTCCATAGGGTTAGTACCTTTCCTAACCCAAACAAGATTATTTGCTAAATTTTCAATATGTAAACGATCATAGCAAAATCTAGCAAGGTGGCCCTTACGACCACAATGTGTACAAGTGTACACATTAGCATACATGTTATGGTTGTGTCCGTGATGAGCATGTGTATGCCGTGATGGGTGTACATGTAAAGATGGAACTTGTTTCTTACGAACCAAGGTTTCCAAGCGTGTATGATTCAAAATACATTGGCTCAAAGTGGAGCCCAAACATTCAACACTTTTCTTCAAAATATTTATATCTTTTTCAATACTTGAAGATAAAGTGGAGCATGCAATAGGTGTGCTAGAAGAAGAAGCTACACTAGCATGGCAAACATGAGAATCTAAATCATTTTGCAAGGATTTATTTTTATTTAAAACTAAATCCAATTCTTTTGTAATGAAATCAATTTCATTTTTCAAAACAAGGTTATCTTTTAAAACAAAATCTAATTTAGAAGACAAAACCTCATTGTTTTTCACAACATCATCACAATCATTTTTGCTTTTCAAAAACTCATTTTCCTTTAGAGCAAGTTCTAGTTGAGATTTAAGTGAGTCACGTTCACTAGTAATCTCTTCCTTCTCTTGCAAAATCACTTCAAAACTTGAACACAAATCTTTCATTTCTTCTTTTAGCTCAAAATTATTCTTTTTCAAAAGATCAAGCTTTTCCAAAACATTTTCAAGCTTTTGAGCAAGTTCCATATTTAAAGTTTGAACTTCTAAGCATCCATAGCAATATGAACTAGAGCTATCATCTAGTTGAGAATCTGATTGTACCTCAAGGGAGTTTTTTCCTTGGACCATGAGGCAATGCTCGTCGGACTTGTCTCTCCTAGATCTTCTCAACTTGTTGATAATCCTTAGTAGCTCGGGAGAAGTCATTATGCTCCAAACTGCAAAAGCCGAATCATAATGAGCAAACACATGTAAAAGATCTTCATTAAGAGATGCTCTAAGTGTCTTAAGTGCTAATGCATTGGCTTTTCTTTGCTTGCAATCATTGGGGTTGAATTCTTTAGTAGAGGCTTGATAAACTTTATGTCCTAAGGTTTTCAAATGACTACTCATCTTGGCCTTCCAAAAATCATGTCTAGAAAAATCAAACATAAGAGGGCTATCCATGAGTACAACTATATGTGTGCAAATGAAAATGCAAATGAAGATTAGCAAACTAAGATCTCACTCCAAGGTGGTTAAACCTAAATATCAGGAGCGTAGGCTCTGATACCAATTGAAATCACCTAGAGGGGGGGTGAATAGGTGATAATGCTAATCTAGTGAACTAAATGCGGAATTTAAAAACTAATTGCAATTACTCTTAAATGCAACCAACAAGTGATGCACACACAACCAAGCCAAGCATATAAGTATGAATGATCAATATGAAATAATGATGCAAGGCACAATATAAAGAGAGAGAGAGTAAGAGTCAATGGATCAAGCGCAAACAACAAGATTTGTTTCGAGGTTTGAGCACCCATCTCTACGTCCCCGCCTTCACCCAGAAGGATTTCAACTCCACTAGCTTGTCCACACAGGACTCCTACGAAGGGAACCTCCACCGAGGATTTGGGGCAATACAATCACAAGGAGTACCCAACTCCTCTCTTTACAACCACAACCTCCTTCTAGAGGCAAAGCACCAAGCCAACAAACAATCACCTCACAACTTGAGGGATTAGCACAAAGCAACACAAGGATCACCTCACAACTTGAGGGATACAACCCAAATCCACAACCTCCTCAACATAATGAGGGAAAGGCACAAAGCCAAGCAAATGAAGGGTTTACAACTTGGTGGTCTAACAAACAACCACAAATAATTTCTTTCCCACACAAGGATCCTATAGAATGAGATAGTAGATGTAGCTCAAGTGTGGAGAAAACCAAAGGAATGGAAATCAAAATCTCAAAGAAAATCCTTGGGAAAAACTAGAAAACAAGATGAAGAAGTTTAATCAAATACTTTTCCCAAAAACCCTTTTCTTTGATTTTTCAAACCCTAGCAAAAATACCAAATAGATTGTTCAATAAAAGTCCAAAAACTTCTTTTGATTGCTGTGAAAACACTAGAGAAAGCTCAGAAAATTTGTCCAAAAATTCTTTTGGAAAACCTCTTTCCAATGGGGTATTTATAGCCCCCAGAAAATTATAGCCGTTGGCAGCTGAAAATGCCAGAAATGGCCTACTGGTCGACCGGCCAACGGTCCATTTTTAACCGTTGGCAGCTACCGGTCGACCGCCCGGTCGACCGGCCCTAGAACCAGTGAGCAACGCTCTCTGGCGTCGACCGGGAGCAAACAGAGAGCAACCTGCTCTCAGTCGGTCGACCGTGCGGTCGACCGGCTCATGGGGGCAGCCAGCGTACACGTATCCGTGCACGTCGATCGACCGCTACGGTCGATCGGCTACTTGGTACGGTCGACCGTCCGGTCGACCGACCTAGCCTGGCAGAGGTAGTTTAGGTCAA
The DNA here is from genome assembly GCA_038442645.1 of Agave tequilana. NCBI lineage: Eukaryota > Viridiplantae > Streptophyta > Magnoliopsida > Asparagales > Asparagaceae > Agave > Agave tequilana. The sequence goes on from JAVJIF010030657.1 coordinate 190,457, forward strand.
AAATATCATGTTATTTTTAATCCTAAAAATTTCCTTAAATCTTCTAAAAATCCACAAAAATAGTTTTATCATTTTTTATTGAAACATAAACTTGTGTTAAAAATTTCAACACAAATTTCAAACATTATGAACCATTTTGTGTTATAGAAATTTTGCCAAAAACCAAAAACCGTATTTTCTAAAACTTGGATTTTTGAATTGAAAATACGTTTTGTCCAAAACTCTTCCAAATACAAAAACATGATATTTAAACACTTTGAAGCATGTTGCATATGGACAGAAATCCAATATACATGAAACATATACATATCCATGTTTTTGACTTTAATTCCAAAAATATGTTGTTAAAACACAAAACCTAAAACACATGAATAGGTATATCAAACTAAGTTTGTCTAAGTAGTTGAAGCATGCATGTATATAGAACAAATCTAATATACATTAAACCATGTAAACTTGTTTTGATATAAATATCTATTCATGAAAACCAAGATCGGTTAAACCAAAATGGAAAAACCGAAAACCAATATCCAAAACATAAAACGTGCGTGTATTGTGAACTTTAGCTTATCATACTATTCTAATCTTTACAATTTAGATCTAAACACAAAACTAAAACTATGGTACCGATGTCTTCTTGTAGAGCGCAGTCTCCAAGCCGACTCGATCCAAAACTTCATGATTCACCGAGCTTGACTCCAATGAGTGCTATATATGATCTTGTCGCTCGGGCTCTTGAATCACCATGTGAAAGCTTCTAAACCATCTTTGTTGAAGCTAATCACCAACTAATATCTTGGTTAATGATCTGAAACTAAACATCACAAGATTATTAGTACACATAACTACATGAGTTAATCATCATCAAAACTAGAGTGGAAGGCTTTTGGGCCAACAATTCTAATACCTTTTCCCTTAGGATAATCTCCTAATTGAGTCCGAGATGTCCCTAGGGTCAACGTCTACTCAGTTTTAGTTAGGCTTGGGTTAGTGAGTGAGGAGATTATTTGTGGGCTAAGGGAGGGTAATGACTTCCCACCTTATCTTGTTTATAGGACAAGCTCTTTAGGTTGATTGTGCAAAGTGTGTAGGATAAAGAAAAGTAACATTCAACAAGAAATAATCACTCAATAATGTTTCCTAAACTATATGCCATGCAAACATACCTTTTACTCCAGCACTCTTCAACAGTAATGTAAAATGTAAACAAATTAGATACGTGCCTAAATGCAAAGTCTAAACCTTTTTTAGCATTTAACAAACATCATTTTACTGTTGAGGTTAGAAAGGAAGTACAGTGAGACAAACAAGAAAATTAATAGCTACAGATATTAAACTTTGCAATTCAGCTAACCTACAGAAAATACAGACTAGTAGTTCACTCAGATTGCCACATGAATGTAGCAAATCTAAACGCTTCTTGGCTTTACTTTCTTGAGCAGAGTCCAAGGCCACTTATATGTCCACTGCAGCAAAAGTTCCTTGTTGTTAAATCTGTACACCAAAAACTAAGAAGAAGGTTAACCAAAATGTAAACTTTAATGAGAATTACTTACCGTCCCTCCCCGACAACGGCGTCAAAATTTGATTGAGCTTGAACCTGCACACAAAAAATACATAATTTCAGAACATAGAATAAAGAGTGCAAGGTGCTCAATTCTACCACAATAACAAGTGGCTCTGCGGGTCGTGATCCACTAGGAGGGACTAGCGATGGAAGCATTTTTGTAAGTTCTCTTTTATGTTACCATTAATGATTAAAAATTCTTCTTTTAGTTCTTAAAAAGAAAAGAGAAAAATAGAGTTAAAGTCAAGTTAGGAAGAAAGTGGTAGAATGAGAAGTGGAGAAAAATAGAAAATAGACATATACAAAGAAATCGAATTGAGTGATGAAAGAGTTGGGTGTTGTTGGTGTTGGTGATCTAAACTAAAGAAATAAAAAAAGAAAGAAAAGATTAAAGAAATATTTACCTCCTCTAGTTGATGACTTACCTGGAACCCTTGCATGTTCTACCTTGCTTCAGAGGCGTTCAACGCATAAAACATAAGATCGAGCTCACTCCTCATTCGCATTACATCATCAAGACGAACAAAAATGAAATGATACGGAATCTTGAGGAGGAGAACATCATCATGTAATATCGTTGGCACTCACACAAACATGACTATACTGATGCTTCTAGATTCACTTGAATACTCATTATAATCAAAAGAGGAAAAGTAGAAAGAAGAAGAAGAAAATAAAAGTAAAGACAAACATAAAAAAATTACCTTTTATTGCTTGCAGAAACGATGGAAGAAAGGAGGAGGAACATCGGTGTCACTCTCAACATAAGCCTCTCTCTCTCTTACATGAATCTCAGTCTAAACTATACTTACAAAGAAATAATAATTACATGAAAAGAAAATAAAAACCTACACTAAAAAGAATGAAAACGTGGACTAAATTCTATCTCTGCATGGTCGTCCCCTGTATGCTCTAAAAATCTCAGTATTTATAGGCAAAAACCCTTGTAGGAGAGCGTATGAAGATAGGGGGAGAAAACGCTCCCCCTAACTCCCTAACAAAGCCGCAGAAACGCGGTATTTGCCGCGTGTCCGCTGCATTCCTATGGCCAGGTGGCCACAGCCGAGTGGTGGGAGTCTCTGGTTTTGAGAGATTATTTTATCTTCAGCTGGATTTGTAGTTTAAGTCCGAGATTTTGATGAAATGGCCTTTGATCTTTGGCTTCAACCGATTGATTTGTAGGAATTTATTCTAACTGGTTTTCAACCGATCTGAACGACCTGATCTACCCTGATTTATTGACTTCGAATTAATTCTAATTTAAATCAGAATTTGATGGGCTTTTGGGCTCATTTCTCTTCCCTCTCCTTTAGTAATGTGCCTGTAAATAAATTAAACAATAATTAGGAAAAAGCAGAGTTTATTTTATAATAAGTATGAGAATATGATAATGAATGTGCAATATTAGCGACCGATCAATTCGCTTCCAATTCCAAGGACAAGCGTCGCTATTTAGTGAAGGTAGTACTCCGGAGAGGAACACACTTATCCTGGGTGGGGATAAACCCTCCGCACCATCATCTCTACTGCCTCACTGGAGGGAGAAAACCAGACGATATATTGGAAACTGGAGTTTATCTTCGGTGATGCAGCCCCAGACACCGATCAACAACTACTCACGGGGAAGGATAATGGGTTTATACCCTGGATGGAGAGGAGAGAAAGTGAAACTATCCTCTGGCTTTCTTCCAATCCGTAACGATACTGAGAACGATGAACTGGGGTGTGAGTCGCTGTACAGAATCAGTGCATGTAGGAATCTTGACCCTGGGTAGCTTCACTAGGAGTGGCCCTCCTCGCAGCGTCGTCGTATACACCCGGGCAAAGTTGGTCGTGAAGCGCCCATGGGGGAAAATCTGCCAAGGTCCTGACCTTCTTGAGTCAGTTTGTGAAGGCGGGAGGCAACTATCCAGCTACGGATTTTTGGACATCTGGGTGGGTGTTCTTCTTCAAGCAGTAGTAGTGGAGCAGTCTCACTATGTATGTGCTGGACATATTCGAAGCTGATCTGAAGCGGTTGGGGCTTCACAAAGCTGTCAGAGCTATGTGCTTTTGGATAAATCAGAATCCTTAGCTTTTACACCGTCTTGGAGATGTACTGCCCGGCATCAGGCATGTTCTTCACACCCATCGACGAGCTGGGGATGGTGCTCCATGAGATGTGGGAAGTCTCCAACCTCTCTATGAGCTCCAAGCCATATGAGGAGCACTTCTCATGCGCTGAGGAGTTGGCGCAGCCGGAGAAGGATGAACCGGCCCTGTATGAGACGCAGAAAGTTGATGAGCTACTTCTACATTTGCCTCAACCTCTGTCCCAGTCGTGGAAATGTAAACAGCTTGAAATCTTGGGTAGAATATTTGTTCCTTGTAATGGATGGGCCAGTTGAAAATCTCCAAACTCTGGTATCGGACAGGCTTTTGCCAAGGCCATGAAGGAGGGAAAACATGAAGATGTTGTTCTGAAGGAGGACGACGACGAATACGAGAGAAGGGATACTTTTTTGAGTTTCAACCGCCAGGCTTCATGACTAATATACCGGCAGGCCCTATTGGCTAGCTACCTGTCGGCCTGATTGAAAAGGTGTGTAATCCCATCTTCACCCTATGATGGCATTACACCTTTGGAGATCCTCCCGGCCGTTCAGCTGGTGCATAGACACTCGCTCGGTCTGCTACGTGCTATAGTCTACTGTATTCAGAACAGGCTTAGGATATTGATGGAGCAGTTCTGTAAGAAGGTGTCCACCATAAGGGCGGGCAAATAATTTATCTTCCCACACGATGAGCCTTCCTCATGAGTAGATGATCGAGCCAAACCTGCATAGAAAAATATAGAAATTTAGAACAGTGCTAGGTCCTCAATGCTACCGTGTAGCCTAGAGCTAATGGGTCGTGATCCACGGGGAGGGATAACGATGGAAGCATTGGGTAAGTCTTCTTCCTAAATTACTATACCAGTTAAAAATCTTCTTTGTTTTAAAAGAAAAGAAAAGAAAAGATTAAGCTAAATTAGAAGGAAAATGAAAGGTAGAAGAAGAAGAAGGTATTGGTGTTTTGATTATTAAGTTAAAAAGAAAGAAAATAAACAAGAAAAGAAAGAACATACCTTGGAGTAATTAAAGGAAAGCAAGCGATCAATTAAGTTGAGAAACGATGAATAGAAGTGGGATAGTTTCAGTGGCTGTCACTCTCAATATAACTATCTTTAAGGAAGATTATATCTAGTATCACTCTATTTTTATTTGCTTCAATTCTCTCTTTTTATTTTTGTCATGAAACTCTCCCTAATCCAAGCTACTAAGAAGGCATGATTAAAAGAAAGCATAAAGAAAATAAATAAAAATAAATAGAGCAATTGAAACAAGTAAAATAAAAAGAGGTAAACTGACAAGAACAGAAGAACCTTTATTGAATTGTCACCATTAATTACAAGCACTCCGCTTCTCTTTACAATTCTTTCTCTCACATTACAATGAAACTTCAAAAAAGAAAAATCCTAACCCTACAACTCTCTCCAGAGTTCTTCTGTGGAGTCCTTCCCTATGGAGTTGTGCCCTCTCCGCCTTCGAGGTATACAGGTATTTATAGGAGAAAAATAAAAAGATAGGAAGCGTACGTAGATATGGGGAGCTGGCGCTCCCCCAGATTCAAAACCCAGGCCACAGAAATGCGGCTTTTATGTGTTTTCGCGGCAAGATCCTAGCCGTAGGGCCAAGGTCAATCCGTTGATTTATCCTCTATCTTTTTACCCTCTTAGATTTTGAATATTTGCTTTAAATTTGACGATCTATCTCTTTATCCTTAGCGAAACCGATAGGGTCTTCAAACAATCCGTTTCTCTTGAAATTAGATGATATTATGTTATATGATATATCCAGTTTTAGATAAGATAACTTCTAGAACCTTTAAATTTAAATCGATCCCCTCTCTTTTAAATTTTTTGATTTAATTGGATAAATCTGTCAATCTCTCCTTTTCTTTCTTAATTACCCTGCATGCCACTAGACATGAAAATACATCAAATATTAATGTTTTATTATAAAATAAATGTAAAAATGTGATACATGTGATATTAAATATGAAATGTACGTGTATGAACACACCCCACACTTATTTTTTGCTCGTCCTCTAGCAAATAAAAAATGAAACTAACCTAACCAAACTCACTTTCTTGGGAATCACGGTTACACTTAACACATGAACAAGCCGTTAAACCTCTAGGTTACTAGAGGATGAGTTTTGTTCGTGAGGGTTTTCAGTGGATTACACCCACAAAATCCATAAAGAAAGAAAAATAACGTGTTAGTATTTTCAAAAATGTAATTTTGAAAGAGAAAGAATTTGAAGTATATTTGGAAGGATTAAGCAATCTATAAGTCATAGGAATACCAAACTGTTCATTCCTAAACTTAGTCTCCATTCAAAAACTTGTTATCAATCAAGGTGAGGAGTCAAACTGTATTTCTCATCTAGTCTATTATTTTATTCTAAGTCATATACACCTTTGTGATAGTGAAATTGGTAAGTACACCTAGTGGGGGGGGTGAATAGGTGTACGACTAATCTAATGAACAAAATGCGAAAATAAAAACTTAAATAGCAACACACTTAATGTAACCAACGAGTGTAGCCGAATTCCTAGTGAAGGGCTCTGGACTAACTCCTCTTGATTCCTCTGAATAAGGGTTGAGGTGCTATATGACAATCTCGTGGTTAAACACAAGTGAGGCACATACAAACAAGTCAAGCATATAATATATGAATGTGCAATATGAAATGATGTAAGGCACAATATAAAAGAGAGAGAGTTAGAGTCAATGGATCAAATGCAAACACACGGATATGTTTCGAGGTTCGAGCACACAGCTCTACGTCCCCGCCTTCACACAGAAGGATTTCCACTAACTTGTCTACATAGGACTCCCACACAGGGAACCTCCACTGAGGATTTGGGGCAATACAACTGGGAGTACATAACTCCTCTCTCAATTACAAACACAACCTCTACACTTAGAGGCTAGGCACAAAGCCAACAAAATTAACCTCACAAATGAGGGATAGGCACAAAGCCACTAACAACACAATCCACCTCTTCACTAAGAGGGATACCAACACAACCTCCACTATCAACCTCTCACTAGAGGGAAACCCACAATACCTCTCACTAGAGGGATAACACAAATCAAGGAGGGTTTACAACTTGGTAGTTTTCACAACCATAAACCAATATTCCCACAAAATAAAGATCCTATAGATAGGATAGCAAGATATGCTCAAGTGTGAGAAAATAAAGTGTTTTGAACAAAGAAAATCACTTGGAAAAATCTCAAATGGATATAGAATTTTTAGGCCAAAAACAAATTCCCAAAAGACTATTTTCTTTGAATTTACAAACACTTTAAAAACAAATGAAGATTAATCTTTTAAACCAAAAACTCTTTTGAAAAATAAGTGTTAAAACACTTAAGAAGATCATGAATTTTTCTCTCTAAAAACTTGTGGAGAAATCTCTCTCAAATGGGGTATAAATAGGCCCCATAAAAATTTGCCCGTTGGCAGCTGACAAGGTCAGAAATGACCTTCCGGTCGACCGACCGGTGGACCGGCCAACGGTCAAAAAAGTGACCGTTGAGCCTGCCGGTCGACCACCCCAATTCCAGAGAGCAGTTGTTCTCTGGCCGGTCGACCGCTCGGTCGACTGTGCCAAGCCTCACGGTCGACCGTCCGGTCGACCGCCCCCACCCGAGAGTGGGGCACTTTCAGTCGGTCGACAGCTCGGTCGACCGGCCTAAGTGGCTGGTCAGCGTGCACGTTCTTGTGCATGTTAGTCGACCGATCCGATCGACCAACTCTGGGTCCGGTCGACCGCTAGAGCCTGGCAGAGCTGGTTAAGGGATTTAAAACATGGTCTTTTTAATATCAAATAAATCCCATAAAATTTCTAAAAATCCACAAAAATAAGTTCTTAAATTCTCTTTGAAATACAAACTTGTTTGAGTAAAAATCAAACCAAGTTAACATTTTGAACTCTTTTTGTGTTATGAAAATTTTACTGAAAACCAAATTACGTATTTTCCAAAACTAGGATTTTTGAAATAGAAAATCGTTTTGTCCAAAACTTATCCAAATACAAAAACATGATATAGAAACAACATTTAAGCATGTAGTATATGGATAGAATCCAATATACATGAAATATATATATATATATATATATATCACTGTTTTTGACAATAAATCCAAAAATAGGTTTTGTTAAAATACAAAACTCCAAATACATGAATAGGCATATCAAAATAAGTTTGTCTAAGTATATGAAGCATACATGTATATAGATTAAATCTAATATATATTAAACTATGTAAACTTGTTTTGAATCTATCTATTCATGAAAACCAAGATCGGTTAAACCAAAAAAATCAAAACCAAAACATGAAACTTAAACAAGTGTGTGTGTTGTGCACTTGAGCATATCACACTATCTAATCTTTACAATAGATCAAAACTAGAGTGGAAGGCCTCTGGGCCAACAATCTCCCCCTTTTTGATGATGACAAAACTCATGGAGTTATATATGCATGGATTAAAGTTAAGCTTCAAAGAAGTTCCCCCTTAACTCATGCATAGCAATAAAAAATAAGATATTCAATGAAGCACATGATACTAAACAAATGTATGCATCAACTAGGAGAGAGAATCATGCATAAAACAAACATATGTTTCAAAAGGCTTCTCCCCCTTTTTGTTTAAACTCTCAAAATCATTTTTCTCATATATTATTGTTTATTGTAAGATGCATAAACTCAATATCAATATGAAACTTATAAATAAAACAATAAACATGCATATAAACTCAAATACTTCTCCCCCCTTTTGTTAATCATCAACAAAGGGGTCAAAGAAAACAATAAAACAATGTTCTCCCCCTTTTTGACTTAAACAAAAAAAATATCAATAAGGGGTGAAATCAAAAACAAAACATTATGATACCAATTGAAAAAAATATATCAATTTAGTGCATCATGATATTAATTTAAAACAAAACATACCAATTTAAGGTACATAAAACAAATATTTTAATATAAATTTAAATACCAATTGATACCAATTGTAAGTAAATACCAATTTAAATACCAATTGTAAGTAAATAAATCATTTTGAGTATAAAGTGTGAGAGTAAAATAACAAAACCAATTGAAAGGTGAAATATGAATTTTCTCCCCCTTTATGAAATACCAAATAAAATAATGCATAAGCTTGTATAAGATACCAATTGAAACATAATCAATTGAAATATAATAGTCATTTAAGAAATCAAGCTTAGCATAACTAAAATTTATGCTCAAAGATATAGAGATATAGTAAGCACAAATAAAGTATATATATATATATATATATATATATATATATATATATATATATATATATATATATATATATGTGTGTGTATGGAAAATTAAATACCAGTCGAAATTGATACTATTTGAAGTAAAAGCATACATATATAAAAGCATATATGAGTATACAAAAAGAATGTCAATAGTGCTACCAATTGAAAAGATCCAATGATACCAATTGAAAACAAAATAAGATCAAGTGTTTAACTCATATTACCTACCACCCATTTCATGCACATGTTTAAAATGGATTTTCAATAATAAGCATGCAAGGCATGGTCGCCTAACCAACCGCCCTTAATGGAAAGGGTTTTCAAAAAAATATATATGAAAATAGTTTAGCATAATTGAAAACTCTTCCAAAATGAAGAATACGAACTAGTTAAAAGAAAAATTTGTAAACTAGTACGAAATCTTTCAAGTAAGGAATAAAACAAAAATATATTCCATGAAAAACATGTAAATCACATGATCACCAAACACTCAATATCTATATAGCACAAATAATACTCATGAAAACAAAATCATGAGAAAACATCAACTAAAGTGAGTGTACAAGTGTTATGTGAAACATATCATCATGAAAATATGCAATTAAGCTTAATATGAAAATCTTCAAAACTAGAATCCTTCAAGGTATATGTATGTCATGTACAAACTAAAGTATACATACATATCCAAATATAAACGAGTCCGCAAAAGTATATGCATGAAGGTAAGTGGCTCAAGGATGTATATGTATAGCTAATAGTTTAGACAAAATAGACATATACATGAAGCTAAACATATAAACATGAAAAACATGTACAATATGGGAATACAAGTCAAATGCATGAATCATCAAAACTAGGTTATATTAGTTGTACAAGTATATATATCCAAGTTTTAATGAAAACTAACATCTAAACATGTAATCAAAACATGAAGCATTGAAATCAAAACAAACAACTCATATGATCATTATGTACATGCACATGCATAGATCTAGGACATACACATTAGTTAAAACAAAATGTGAGAACACAAAGGTATAAATCCGTATTAAGCACGGGTGTCTCAAATAACTAATCATGTATATCACTAATCTAAATATCATGGCATATAACATATTAATCATGAAACATTATGACATGCTAAAAATAATGATATGAAAAGCATGTAAACAATAAATAAGGAGTAAGAGATTGTTACCAAAACCGAAAAGGGCAACTCTCCATGTCTCCAAAACAAGGTGGTCTCCCACCAAAACCCTTGAAAGTGATGCATCCAAATAGTCCTCTTTAAGCTCGGAACGCATCCACCTCAAGGCACCATTACTCTCACGTCATGCGAGAGCCCACACCTACATCAAATATAATAGGGGTGGTCTTTGGTACCTACACTCTTTTGGGTCCATGGGGGTTAGCTCCTTTCCTAACCCAAATAAATTTAGTTGCTAAATTTACATCATGTATCTTATCATAGCAAAATTTAGCAAGGTGGCCCTTACGTCCACAATGTGTACAAGTGTACACATGAGCATACAAAGTGTTGTGTACATGAACGTGCGAAGCATGTGTATGCCGTGGTTTGTGTGCATGCAAAGATGGAACTTGTTTCTTTTGAAACATAGATTCCAAACGTGAGTGGTTCAAAGCACATTGGCTCAAAGTGGAGCCCAAACAATCAATATTCTTCTTTAATAAATTTATATCATTTTCAATTGTAGAAGAAGAGGGGCATGCAATAGGTGAGTTAGATGAAGCTACACTAGCATGGCAAACATGTGTATCTATATCATTTTTCAAAGAAATATTTTTCTTCAAACAATCTTCCAGTTCTTGTGAAATCAAATCAATTTTTTTTTTTCAAAGAAACATTTTCTTTTATAACAAAATCAAGTTTTGAAGATATAACTTTATTTTTCTTCAAAACTTCATTATAATCATCTCTATTTTTCAAAATATCATTTTCTTTTAGGGCAAGGTCTGGTCTAGTTGAGATTTAAGTGAGTCACGTTCACTTGAAACCTCTTCCTTCTCTTGTAAAATCAAATCAAGTCTTGAACACAAATCCTTATTTTCTTTGTTAAGTTCAAAACTCTTCTTTTTCAAAAGATTATATTTTTCTAATAATTTTTCACAAACAATTGATAGTTCTTCATTTAAAGTATTTGGATCAACATACTCATTACTAGAAGAACTAGCATCATCATCATCTAATTGAGATTCCGAATATACCTCAAGGGATTCATTCCCTTGGACCATGTAGCATTGTTGCTCGGATTCTTCACTAGATTCATCCTCCACAATGTTGGGCGTTTGTAGCTCGGAGGGGGTCAACGTGTTCCACACTGCAAAGGCGGAATCACAGTTAAAAACTAAGCACAAATATTCTTTATTAAGCGTGCTTCTAAGTGCCTCAAGGGCTTGTGCATTGGCCTCTATATGCTTGCTATTACCAAGATAGGATTTCTTGGTAGCGGTAAGGAAAACATGCAAGCCTAGGGTTTTTAGATACATGGACATCCTAAATTGCCACATGTCAATGTTGGAGACATCAAACATGGGAGGTGACAAGCAATCCATAAGTGTGTGTAAACAATATAAGTGTGCAAATACAAATGATAGATTAGCAAACCAAGATCACACTTCAAGGTGGTTATACCCAATATCAGGAACGTAGCTCTGGTACCAATTGTAAGTACACATAGAGGGGGGTGAATAGGTGTATGGCTAATCTACTGAACAAAATGCGAAAATAAAAACTTAAATAAAAACACACTTAATGTAACCAACGAGTGTAGCCGAATTCCCGGTGAAGGCTCTGGACTAACTCCTCTTGATTCCTCTGAATAAGAGTTGAGGTGCATTATGAAGCTCTCGTGGTTAAACAAAAGTGAGGCACACACAAACAAGTCAAGCATATAATATATGAATGTGCAATATAAAATGATGCAAGGCACAATATAAAAGAGAGAGAGAGAGTTAGAGTCAATGGATTAAACTCAAACACGCAGATATGTTTCGAGGTTCGAGCACACAGCTCTACGTCCCCGCCTTCACACAGAAGGATTTTCATTAACTTGTCCACACAGGACTCCCACACAGGGAACCTCCACTGAGAATTTGGGGCAATACAACCGGGAGTACACAACTCCTCTCTCAATTACAAACACAACCTCTACACTTAGAGGCTAGGCACAAAGCCAACAAAATCAACCTCACAAATGAGGGATAGGCACAAAGCCACTAACAACACAATCTACCTCTTCACTAAGAGGGATACCAACACAACATCCACTATCAACCTCTCACTAGAGGGAAACCCACAATCACCTCTCACTTGAGGGATAACACAAATCAAGGAGGGTTTACAACTTGGTGGTTTCCACAACCACAAACCAATATTCCCACAAAATAAAGATCCTATAGATAGGATAGCAAGATATGCTCAAGTGTGAGAAAACAAAGTGTTTTGAACAAAGAAAATCACTTGGGAAAATCTCAAATAGATATAGAATTTTTGGACCAAAAACAAATTCCCAAAAGACTATTTTCTTTGAATTTACAAACACTTTAAAAACAAATGAAGATTGATCTTTTAAACCAAAAACTCTTTTGAAAAATAAGTGTTAAAACACTTAAGAAGATCAGGAATTTTTCTCTCTAAAAACTTGTGGAGAAATCTCTCTCAAATGGGGTATAAATAGGCCCCATAAAAATTTGCCCGTTGGCAGCTGACAAGGTCAGGAATGACCTTTCAGTCGACCGGCCGGTCGACCGGTCAACGGTCAAAAAAATGACCGTAGAGCCTGCCGGTCGACCGCGCCAATTCCAGAGAGCTGTTCACTCTGGCCGGTCGACCGTGCCAAGCCTCACAGTTGACCATCCGGTCGACCGCCCCCACCCGAGAGTAGGGCACTTTCAGTCAGTCGACCGCTCGGTCGACCGGCCTAAGTGGCTGGTCAGCGTGTACGTTCTTATGCACGTTCTTGTGCATGTAGGTCGACCGGATCGGTCGACCGGCCCGGTCGACTGCCAGAGCCTGGCAGGGCTGCTTAAGGGATTTAAAACTTGGTCTTTTTAATATCAAATAAATCTCATAAAATTTCTAAAAATCCAAAAAAATAAGTTCTTATATTCTCTTTGAAATACAAACTTGTTTGAGTAAAAATCAAACCAAGTTACAAATATTTTGAACTCTTTTTGTGTTATAGAAATTTTATCGAAAACCAAATTACGTATTTTCCAAAACTAGGATTTTTGAAATAGAAAATCGTTTTGTCCAAAACTCATCCAAATACAAAAACATGATATAGAAACAACATTTAAGCATGTAGTATATGGATAGAATCCAATATACATGAAATATATATATCACTGTTTTTGACAATAAATCCAAAAATAGGTTTTGTTAAAATACAAAACTGCAAATACATGAATAGGCATATCAAAATAAGTTTGTCTAAGTATATGAAGCATACATGTATATAGATCAAATCTAATATACATTAAACTATGTAAACTTGTTTTGAATCTATCTATTCATGAAAACCAAGATCGGTTAAACCAAAAAATCAAAACCAAAACATGAAACTTAAACAAGTGTGTGTGTTGTGCACTTGAGCATATCACACTATCTAATCTTTACAATAGATCTAAACAACTATAAACTAAACACTGTACCGAAGTCTTCTTGTAGAGCTCCATCTCCAAGTCGACTCAATCCAAACGTGATCCACCGAGCTTGACTCCAACGAGTGCTAGATATGAACTTGACGCTCGGGTTCTTGAATCACCATGTGAAAGAGCATTAGTTGGAGCTTTCACATACTAATATCTTGGTAAAATATCTGAAACTAAACATCACAAGACTATTAGTAAACTATAACTACATGAGTTAATCATCATCAAAACTAGAGTGGAAGGCCTCTTGGCCAACAAAATTTTGACCGGGATTCTTTAACTCTTATGCCTTATTTTTCATATTTTTGGTGGTATTATCCCTTATTTCTATTGGACTTTCTAATTTGCCTATGTAATGAGCCTTTAGTCAGTGACTCTCAAACCGGACGGTCTTAGGGTACTGGGTGAGAAAACACCCCAAGGACTTAAGGACTCGAGCAAATGAGGCCTCAAAACTAAAGATTTTATTTATTATGTGGACCACTTTTAGGCGTAAATGCTTATGCTTTGTGAGGCACAAATACACAGCTTAATCAGAGAATTTTTGTTATATATATTCTTTTTCTTTTTTCTTTTTATAAGGCATAAGAATCTTTATTTTTGAACCTTAAGCGTGTAAGTGTAAAGTATGTATATTTCATTAAGGTAAAAATCAAAACTAAATTACTTTTTTAATTTTTCTTCCTAACCCTACAATTCAAACAAATCATCTTATTTTGATTAAGTATAAGAAATCGTAATTATGATTTTATTATTCCTTAAAATTAACTTAATTTCTTACAAAAATAAGTCAAAATATTGTTTTTCTTTTCAAAAAGTTTTTTAAAAGCAAAGGAAATGTTATAAATTTTTTTTATATAAAAAGAAAACCTAAACCTATGTTATGTTAGAACCTTCCCTCACACTTATCTCATGCATTATCCTCAATGTATGAATAAATGCATATATGCATGAAAAAGAAGAAAAAAGGAAAATGTTATCTCAAGGTGGTGATTCCGGTGGTGGTCGGATTGGGCTAAGCGTTGTTACCCAATCAAGATAATATGATGATTCACAGAACCCCCCTTTATTGATCTCTTTTCTATTTACATATTTACAATCCCCAATATGAATAGGATCATGTAAGATCCTATCATGAAAATTATTCCCTTTACATGAGCAATCTTAGAAAATCATCACTGAGTCATAACTGTCTATAACTTGGTCCAATAATAGAATGTGTTTTTGTGGAATGGATGATTTGGCTCTGAAATGAAAAGTTCGGGCACTGGTACTAACTCGGGAAAATCAACTTGGGTTCGAGAGTCAATTTTGGTTCAAGAGTTGAGTCCAAATCAACGAGTTCAATTTCACATTCTTTTTCCATCAATGAAATGTAACTATCCAAAAGAGGTGGTTCAATTTCAAAATCTATGAATACAGGAATCAATGTTGGTTCGAGAAATGGGTCCAACTTGGGTAAGAATACCAGAGTCAATATAGATTCAAAAATTGGAATTGAATCACAAAGTTATGGGGTCAGGGTCACATTCATGTTCAAGTTCAATTTCATTGAAATGAAAACTTGTCAATTTGCCAATGGGTTGATATTGGTTAAGTTCAAGATTTTGTGCTGAAATTGAATCTTGGTCAAAGTCTTCAAGATACCATGATGCTTGATTTTCATCAATATGGTTAGAAGTAGCGGGAATAGTCAAAGATTGGGTAAGGAGAGTTTCCTCTTCCTTATCATTTGCGTTGACCCAATGTCTTAATTATGGTTCTAACATATTGATGGATTGGTTCAAAGAATTTTGTCTTTGAATTAAGTATTCCATACTCCTTTCTAAGTCAATAGGTTCTTCTTGTTGTAGTGGGACTTGAAAAATGAGTAAGAATCTTAGACTTGGGAATTTTTTATGAGTATTGAGTCCGTCGAGATTTGGAATTGTGTGTGGACTCAAAAAAGGCTTCAAAACTCTTTTCTAAAGAAGATTTCTCTTCTATAGGTTGATTTTGATATTGAGTATACGAAGCTGAAAGTTGGTCAGGTTGTTGATAGTATGACTCGGTGGAGTTGTATCCCCACTGACTCGGTAAAGAGTGTTGATGATCATCCCAATACTGTTCATAATACAAGGATTAGGGTATATACTGATTCAGATAAGACCAATTCAGCATACTTAGTTGGTTAAAGTTATGAAATGCTGGGTTGGTAATCTCCAAATCAAAAGAGGTCGGTGTGAAATATGGATCACTATATGCATTGGAATAATTGTAATTGTAATCCATATCACAAAAATATCAAAAACAAAAAAAACAAATAAATAAAGAAAAATCTAGCCTAAGTTAGGATAGACCTTAGACCTAAATGACTCCTAACAGGTTAGACTATCCATGGGGGGTATACTGCAGAATCTGATCGTAAGTTATCGTCCAGGTAGGGGCAAGGCCAGTGGGAGGTATCCGTGCCTAAGTTCTTCGAGGTTTCGCCTCTCAATCCCCAACCTTTGACACCGATTTGGCAAGAGTCAAATTCTAATTAACTTTCTCTTTAGGTCAATCTCCTATTGAGTTTGATATGTCCCTTGGGCCAACGTCTACTCAATTTTAAGTTAGGCTGGATTAGTGAGTGAGGAGATGGATTTTGGGCTAAGGAAGGGTAATGACATCCTCACCTTATCTTGTTTATAGGACAAGCCCTTAATTCATTTTCGTGCGCGTGTGCAAGTATATAGCAAAAATAACACCCCAGCAATAACATACAAGTGTGTTCCTAAGTTATATGCAATGCGAACGTACCTTGACTCCAGCACTCTTCAACAGCAATTTAAATGTAACGAATTAAACAAACGCCTAGAATGCAATGTCTAAACGGGTTTTAGCATTAACCAATAACCATATTACTGTTGAGGTTAGAACATTGTGCAGAATATGTTAAAAAGAAAAACTATCAACTGAAGTAGCTAAATTCTTGAATTTCAAGCAACCTGTAAGAAACTACAATTATTAGTTCACCACAGTTGTGGGCTCTGATGTTCTGCCATCTTGGACAGAGGCACAGAGTAGCAATATGTCCACTGCAGCTCTAGTTTTCAAGTATTTTCCCCCGCACATAAAGAAAACAAGGAAAAAAGTTAAACTGTTTAAAGTAAGTAAAAAAGAAGAAAAACTTGCCGTCCCTCCCCGACAACGGCGCCAAAATTTTGTTCGAGCCAAACCTGCCCAAAAAATATAGAAGTTTAGGATAGTGCTAAGTCTTCAATGCTACTGTGTAGCCTAGGGCTAACAGGTCGTGACCCATAGGGAGGGACAATGATGGAAGCGTCGGGTAGGTCTTCTTCCTAAATTACTACACCAATTAAAGATCTTCTTTATTTTAAAAGGAAAGAAAAGAAAAGATTAAGCTATATTAAAAGAAAAGTGGGAAGATGGTATTGGTGTTTTGATTAAGTTAAAAAGAAAAAAATAAACAAGAAAAGAAAGAACATACCTTAGAGTAATTAAAGAAAAGTAAGCGATTAATTAAGTTGAGAAACGATGAAGAGAAGTGGGATAGTTCCATTGGCGTCACTCTCAATATAAATATCTTTAAGGAAGATTATATCTAGTGTCACTCTAAATATAATTGTTTCTCTTTTCTATCATGAAACTCTCCCTAATTCAAGCTAATAAGAAGACATGATTAAAATGAAGGCATAAAGAAATAAATAAAAATAAATAGAGCAATTGAAGAAAGTAAAATAAAAAAAGGTAAATTGAAAAAAACAGAAGAACCTTATTGAGCTGTCACCATCAATTACAAGCACTCCGTCTTCTCTTTACAATTCTTTCTCTCCATTACAGTGAAACTTCGGGAATAAAAATCCTAACCCTAAAACTCTCTCCAGAGCTCTTCTGTGGAGTCCTTCCCTCCGGAGTTGTGCCCTATCTGCTATGCATGTATTTATAGGAGAAAAATAGAAGGATAGAAAGCAAACGAAGATAGTAAGAGCTGGTGCTTCCCCAGATTCAAAAGCCAGGCCATGGAAACACAGCTTTTGCCACAGTTTTACGGTAAGATCTTGGCCATAGGACCAGGGTCAGGGATCCGTTCGTCCGTTGATTTGTCCTCTATCTTTTTATCCTTTTAGATTTTGAATAGTTGCTTTAGATTTGATGATCCATCTCTTTTTTCTCAGCGAAATCGTTAGGTCTTCAAATAATCCATTTTTTTCTTGAAATTAGATGATAGTATCTTATCTGATATATCTAGTTTTCAGATAAGATAGCTTTTAGAACCTATGAATTTGAATCGATCCCCTTTCTTTTGAATTTTTAGATTTAATTGGATAAATCTGTCAATCTCTCCCTTTTCTTTCTTAATTATCCTACACGTCACTAGACATGAAAATACATCAAATAGTAAAGTTTTATTCATAAAATAAATGCAAAAATGTGACACATGTGATATTAAATATGCAATGTACATGTATGATCAGCAGAGATGCTGTACACATATCTAATGGCTTGGTTTGCTCTTCACTGCCTGATCCTGATCCAACCGGGAGAAGAGGCACCAGAAGGTGTCCACTTTGCCCACCCGCACTGTTTTGAGAACTCTCAGTGGGAAGGTAAATATTTGGCGAGGGTTCGGAGACTGGTCGAATACTAGGATTCGTATAGTTTGTTCTGGTGCTTCCCATATATCCAAGGCACCCAATACTGCGAGGAGTTTTGAGATATTGGAGATGACCTCTCTTCGCTAGAAGAAGGTACCTTCAAGTGATTGGTCAATATCTGATCTTCCACCTGGTGTACCGATACGAAGACATATGCCATCTGGAGCCGTATTTGCCCAGTCGTTCTGCCTGTCAGTTTGGTTACGACCAACTGTACGTCGGTAACCCCAACTCGGCTTGGGTACATGGGTAGTCTGATCAACGGTGCCCAGGCTTGGAGGCACTTCATCACTGGGCGTACATGAGCTCGATTTTGCATGCCACACCGGACTTCCACCTTTCTTTCAAGCCTCAGTTTTTGCCAGTGGTATAAGATGTCCAATGCACGTCCATCTTTATAAAAATTAAACTCAACTGGAATTAAATGGATTGTGCTTCGCCTGAAAGGAAAGGTAGAGGAGCAAAGACACGAGAAGCAAGTCCGAGTGTAAGGCCTAGAGGAGGTCCTGGCCGAAGCTGAGAGTAAAACCTTAGTCGCAGCAAGCCCATATCCTGGTGAAGTAGGCAATGAATCGGCCCAGGAGGTTGCTGCTACCGCTACCCTCGAGGAAGAGAAGATGAAGAAGAAGAGGAGAATTCTGTCACTCACTTTAAGTGAAAGACTAAGTCTCCTCCTCCAAGTGCTTCCCCTTAGAAGAAGAAGAAGAGAAGGAGAAGAAGAAGAAGAAGAAGAAGAAGAAGAAAAAGACCGTTAGGCCCTCGATTCAGCGTCGGGGGACTCTTCAGATTAGAGAGGTAGCTGTAACACCCCGTTCTCGGAACACATACTTAGGTACATAGTTAGATTTTTTCATCATATTTTTTGATTTACTTCCCATATTTGTTTTTGTTTAATGATTATTTATATGAAGATTTTGCATTGAATCAGGATTCGTGGACTCGGAGTCAGCCTTAGTCTGAACCAGGGACCCAAGCCCAGTTTATTGCTCAATTTGGTCTTTCCAATAGTTAAATTTGACCAGTTTCAATTTCAAACACCATTTTCCAATATTTTAGATTTTTTATTATTTTTTCGAATTTTTTCGATTTAGATTGCAAAATCTTCAAAATTGGTGTGGACCGGTATCGCTTGTCGATTCTAGAATTTTAATTGACGAACAGAGCTGAATTTATAAAATCCACTTCATATTATTTTTTAGAGTCACATTTTCTACTTTAATGTATTTTTGGAGTTTTTTTTGAATTTATCAAAACTCGGCCGGCTTTGGTGTCGGCCGGTATCACCGATTGATTTCAGGAATTTTAATTTGAAAATAGGATTGAATCTGAAAACTGATTTCATATTATTCCTCAGAGTGATGTTTTCTACCTCTGGGTATTTTGGGGTCTTTTTTGAATTTCTCAGATATTATTGCATTATATTACTATAATATTTTAATTTTGGTTTTCCCGCTTTTTCCTCACTCCCTGGCTTGCCTCATGGCACAATCACCACCACCCATAAATATCTACCCTATGTATATCTTTCTCTCTCTCCTCACCTATTTTTCTTTTCTTTTTCTCCCTACTCTATTTCTCTCTCCCCCTTTCTTCCACTTCCTCCCCACCTCAGTTGACCGCCGCCCCCTTGGACCAGTGCCATCGCCTGCGCCGGCGACCACCCCAGCGATGGTGCCACCCCCACGGCCGATCTTCCCTTTCTCTTCTATTTGTTTCCTCATTTTTTTTCTTCCTCCTTCTCTTTCTCTCTTCTCCTTCTTCCTCTCTTTCCTCAGATCTGCAGCCCGCCCTGATCGGCCGCCTGCGACCTCTAGCGACCACCGCCGACCCCCTCACTTCTCCTCCTTCTTCTTTTCTTCTTCTTCTTCTTCTTTTTCCTTTTATTTTTCCCTTTCTTTTTCTTCTTTTTTCCCTCTTTCTTTCTTCCCCCTCTTTCCCTGTGGTCATGGCCGGAACGGTAGCGCCGCCGCCGACCACCTAGCCGGCCAACTCCTTCCCTTTCTTGATCTTTGTCTCCCTAGCTCTCTCTCTCTCTCTCTCTCTCTCTCTGTGTGTGTTTCCTTCCTCTCTTCTTTCTCGTTTTCTCTTTCCTTTCTTTCTCCTCTCTCTTCTCCCTCAACCTTTCTTTCTCCTCTGTGTGTGGACCGTCGGCAGCCAGGGCCGTCGCCGGCCACCACTAGCCGGCCACCGCCTGCCAATCCCCTATCCCCCTTTCCCTTTTCTCTCTTTGCATCTCTTCTCTCTCTCTCTCTCTGCTCTCTCCCCCTCTCTACGTCTCCTCTCTCTATCTCTCTTCTCTCTCTATTCCTCTCTTTCTCTTTCTTCATCTCTTCTCTCTCTCTCTTTCTGTTTCTCTCTCTCTACGTCTCCTCTTTCTATCTCTTCTCTCTCCTTTTCTCTCTCTCACTCTGCGTCTCCTCTCTCTCTCTTCTCTCTCTCTCTCTGCGTCCTCTCTTTCTGCATCTCTTTCTCTTTACAAAATGCTTTCTCTCTCCTGGTGATTATGGGTGTACCGTGCCCATGCACATGTTTTGGACTCCAGGATTTCATGGTGTTTTTTGAAGAGCCTCGTTTTGTGTTTTCCTGTTTTGTCGGGTCGACTATATATTTTATTCTGTTTTTGAACTATATTTGTATGTGGCTGAGTGCCTAGGACTATATGTGTAGTATACCTGTGACGAATGCTTGTACTAGTGTGATTTCATTTCTATACACATATATATATATACTGCTTGTGATGTTATTACTGTTTTATACCATGCGTGGCCGACCCTTCGTAGTCGTTTAGCCTCCGGGCTCTCTTCTCGGCCTCCGGGCCTTATCAGCCTCCAGGCTTCACCACTCTATAGTAGTCTAGTCATTTTCACGTTTATATGTGTGCTCGTGTGGTACTAACATCTCGTGTAGGTACTTTTGTATAACTTCTGGGTTTCTGCCCACTTCTGAAATGGCTACCCAATAAGAATTGGCCTTGCACCCTTATGGGTTTTGTGGTACCTACCAAGAGTGCGCTTAGACCCTGAGCTTACTTTCATCCCTTCGCGCTCTTGTCCACTTTCTCGAAAGAGGGAGTGCGTTCAGACCGTCAGGTCTTTCGGCCCCACCTGGTAGGCGAGTCTAGCGCTCAGCGCTTTACCAGTAACTCTATCCGAGTGTAGTTACGCCGTAAGTGATAGCTGTACATTATCGTGACTTCGTCGTGAGAGGTAATATGTCGAGCGTGATAGCGTCCAGCGCTAGCTTCGCTCCAACCTTGCCTAGCTCTGCTTGATTGTTCGCTTGTCTACTTGCTTACTTTATTCCTATCTTACTCAGCCTCTGGGTTTCACTACTATACTGATAGCTTAGTTATTACCTATTACTATGTTTACATGCGTATGTTTGGTACTAACACTTCTGCAGGTACCTACTTGGCCTTCTGGTGCTTCAACCCTTTGGACTTTCACCCACTTCCTCGAAAGAGGAATGCGTTCAGACCGTCAGGTCTTTTAGCTACGCCTGGTAGGTGGACCTAGCGCTCAGCGCTTTGCCACTAACTCTGTTCGAGCGTAGTTACACCATAAGTACGGCTTCGCCCCACGTGGTAGAATAGCATTCATACGCTTGCTCTGTCGTATGCGTTTAAGTCGTGCTATAAGTGGTAACCACGCCGAATGTGATAGTGTCTAGTGTTGTGCGTTAGCTTCGCTCTAGTCTGCTTAGCTCCGCTTGAATGTTCGTTTACTTATTTATTTGCCCGCTTGCATGCTTGATAATCTAACTATTATCCTTTCTTTGATAGTTGTGAAGAGTTTTATATCCTTTCTTTGATGGTTGTGAAGAGTTTTAAACCATTACTTTGATGGTTATGAAGAGTTTTAAACCATTACTTATACTGTTTTCAAAACTATACTATTTTTCTGTATATGTACCGATCTCATGTGTTGGTATCATTTTCTATATTCGTACCGATCCCCTGTATCGGTACTATTTTCCTGTATTGTGATATACGATAGTGATATGTACTGTGTTTATCACTTGACATGTCATTACTTGATACCTGATACTTGCATGCCATCATCTGACTTCTGCATGCTATCATCTGACACCTGTTTGATATTACTTTTCACTTGCCACCTGATATATTATCACTTGACGATTATTATATTTCAGGAATCTTGTCCTGCTATCCTGTATTATACACAATGACCTGTATTTCTATTACTTACGTACTCCTGATCCTGTCCTGTTCCTGCTATTCCCGTAATATGAGAATTACGTAATAAAAAACTATAAAAAGGCCAACCTATATCGGAAAAGGGGGAACTGATGGATTTCAAGTGGTGAATTTATTTACAGTGGTATTAGATATATTATTCAACTCAAACTTTCAGTTCTACCTGAGGGCCTCCAGGTGACCTAGGGGAGCTCTGGCTTCCTAGCTCCTGTTATATTCCTAAATGAGCATAATATAAGATCCACCTCCTATAGGCCTTGCGGCTAGTTCTGTACACTAGCAACGGAACACCCTGTGTCATGGTCCTGAGCATGTACGAGACCCACTGTAAACATAACCCGTTGGTTTCAGTATCAGTTTCCAATAACAACCTCAATTTACTCATATATGGATGCATGTGATATGGAATGTACGCCTGTACACATACTTAGAATAGGGGTCAGACGAGTAGATATAATAAGATGCTAATCAATAATTTATCGTGCTGTTTTGCAATTCGGGTTATATAAACTCGGTAACATGGGGCATAAGGTATATAGATGAGAGTTTTCTTGTTTAGATTATTTCTTTGACATACTAGTCTCATGAAGTCGTAATCTGAGCTTGTACAGCTAGTTTTGCCTGTATTCGGTATTATCAGTTTTATCGATTTTCTATTGATTTTATGATGTTTTCGTAGTTTAGGAGACAACTCAGGTCATATGAACTCAAAATACAGTGATGTGAGCTATATGATATATATATGAGGGTTTTCTTATTTTGATTATTTCTTCGATGTACTAATCTCATAAATCTATAATTTGGGCTTATATAACGGGTTTTGTCATATTCACTTCTCTTGCTGCCTCATTTTCTGCTCTTGTATGCTTGTGCTCATGACATGATTTTTAATACATGCTTTTTGACTAGGATTTATCGATACACATGTTCTATCCCTACACGCTACTTGGCATTCATCACACCACTCGTTGGGGAGTTCTGAGTCCCTTGGACCTACATGTTCAGATCTTGGAGTTTGGACAGCGATGGACTTCCTAACGATCAGAGTATCGTAGCGGTAGCATTGTGGATTAACCGTTGACCTGTCCGAGGTCTTATCCTTCTAGGCCCCCTGCTCGTCTCTCGAGTTTTTTTTGTAGCTCATGAGCATCTTTTGTACTGTTTATACTTGTATATCTCTTTGTATTTTTGTATTTGCGCCTATCGGTGATTTAATATTCTTATAATATTGTGTCACATCTTGTGATAACTTTGTGATTGTACTCATATATTGGAATGTATAATTCACAATGTACTTTCATACTCTGATTCTTACTTGTACTGATGCTTAGCGTATATACGTGAAGGTATTTCTGACTTGCATATATACGTCGCAATAACATCTCCGTACCCACGGGATCAAGGCGTTACAGGGTGGTATAAAAGCGTAGGCTATCACATCCACAATACAACCAGTAGGAAAAATTAATGGTAAATAAATTTTTAACTGGAATGCTTGAGTCCTGCTCATACAATCCAACTACAAGTGCAGAGTTATTTATTTCTTCTTAATCGTTCTTCCTTTGATTCCTGATTCCCTTCCATTTTTTACTATTCCGGTTACTGGTAAGATCATCTCTTTCTATTTTAATCACTCGCTTCTGTGACTAACTCTAAGTCTTGGAATGCAGATGAAAGGGATGATCAGGCATGGGATATCTATTCTCACATCGTACAGAAGATGTGGACAATTATCTCAATCTGGAAGGCCCTGATGTAGGAATGCCAGACATCGTGGCTTCTGCCCATATTGAGGTAGCCACGCACGGGGTCTGGACTGAGGATGTGGAAATCCGCGGGGCTCCTGAAGCCTCTATGGAGAACATCCCTCTCTCGGTTGCTTCTACAGAGGTGCCTGCTCCCAAGGTTTCTCCTCTGGTTGAAGTTATCGCAGCCGAACATATCACCACCGAGGCTGTTTTTACTGAGATTACCCAAGGTGAGGCAGTTGGCTCTGAGTTTACCATCACAACCTCAATCTCTGTAGGTAATGATTAAAATATTTAGAATTTAGCAAATATTTTCTATATCTGTTGCTAAATCCAAAAGTTTTGCAAAAGCTTTTGCGGAAGTTGCTCTTCCAACGACATCAGAGCCTGAGCAAGAGGAGGACATTGCTCCACCAGTGATCGGTCTCGTGTTGTTGAGCCTTGTACATTAAAGTATAATTTAGCAACAGGCCTCATCAGGAGACTTGCCGGCGACGACGGTCAAGATGAAACATTTTTCTCCTGTTCAGATGGCACCAGAGCAAAGTGAAGATTAGCTTGAGCCTAAGGCTGAATCATCTTTGGCTCCGTCAAATCCTCCGGCTTCTTCGTCCACTGACTTGGTGATGGTCTCTGATCCCGCTCCTCAGGGAATAACTATTGCCTTCGTATTTTCGACGGATGCTCCTGTGAAGACTCCCTTTCCACTGATTGCCTTAATGGCCACGACCCCTATTTTCCATTGATTTTGAGAAAGGGAAAACTTATAAAATTGTAGAAAATTACAAGTAATTAAAAAGAATAATTATAAGAATCTTCTACTGAGATTTTTGGGGAAGTGTGCTGGTTGACGTCTGGTCAGCGCACGACCACTTTGTCCCATTGAGGATGCAAACGATGAGTCTTCGAGTCTACGGCCTGGAATTTCTTCTCGCCTGGTTCTGGAAATTCTTTGTGATCAGAAAATCGTAGGGTTTGCGCACCCTAAAAGAGAGAAACAAGATTCTTTAAAAAAGCTTGGAATGTAGAGATTGATCTCTACTCAAAGCTTTGGCTCTCCAATTTTACCAGCCGAGTCCTTCCTCCAAAATCTTCAGCCAGCTAGCCTCTTAGCTTGCCTAGTAATAGGCTATTTATGGGCTTTATGGGTGTAATGACTCCTCCTAAAACTCAGCAGATTAATTTAGTCAATCTATCTTCGTACCAAGCTAAAATAGCTTCACTGTCAAGCTAAACGAAACTTGCGTGGAGCTAGCACCCTTGTGTGAAGCTAATCAGACAGTTGGTTTTGGGTTGTTATAATTATCCCCAGATTTTTCTCCAACTGAATCAGGGACTTCCCCCTGATCTTCTCAACTGATTGAGGGATTTGCCTCAATCCTCTCAACTGATTGAGAGATTTATCTCAATCCTAAAATCTCCCCTGATCTTCTCAATAGATTGAGAGGTCAAGAGATCATGGCAATCAACTGCCAAATTTGATTTTAACCATATTGATCTTGTGTTGAGATTCAAATGGTCAAAAATGATCATATGAGCTCACAACAGAGCTAGCTCACAGCGGAGCTAGCTCGCAATCACTCTCCGCTTCCCAAAATACGCTGAAGCGGAGATGCGACGCGAGTTGGCGACGCATATACGCAAGGAAAATACCTCACGTATACACGCTTAGTCTTAAGTAATTCAGAACAAGCTATAAATTTAAACTATAAAAAATCAACGATTACTGCAATACTACATGTAGATGTCCACACATGATATCACATGAAATAAGAAAGAAATGACAACTGGATGCGATATAGGGAGAAACAGGAAGTAGCATGAATAAAAGTGAACAAGAATACCGGAATCAGAGTGAGAGAAACTCCAGACTCCTCGTGAAACGTACGAGCTCAACGAACACCTGAATAAGAGCATAAAATATCCAGTATCTGGACGTGCAAATCCAAGGCCGTCGAAGCAACCTAATGAGTGTGCGTAAAAGGGAAGGTGCTCGTACATATAAACAATATGTACATATAACACTAAATAAGTAAGAACAATGTGATAGTAGCAACATGTATAAACAGATAACCAACTAATAACATAATAATTATAAACAGAAAATAACTAAATAATAACATGTCTGTAGGTAAAAGAATACCATGATAGAACAACAACTAATATCAAGATGTATAACCATATGACTCATATCACAGTAAAACAACTATTGATGCCAAAGATGTAAAACCTAGCATACATCACTAGTCCGATTAGTTATTATTAACCTAACTAATGTAGTACTTAACTGTATCCCATACCACAACCGTTTTTCCACATATCAAACAAATATTATCGTTATTGTAACTACCTGCCAATGTAGTGATGTGCTTTGGAAGGGTACCGTGTATGCCCAGTACCACGGTCTAACACCCCTGGCACTGAATCGGGACAAGCTGCAAGGCTCTAATAACTGATGACATAACCCCACACGACAAGAGAACTAGTGTGGCGCCATAATCCGGGCATAACCCTGATAACTAAGAACTAAATAATTAGGTAGCCAGTACTAACTGGGTTCTCCATGGTTGGAACCTAAACTTGGTATACCATATCTAATTCTTTTAAAACACACGATATGCATCATCAAGCAATTACCCCCATTCCTTGGGTTATAGTATCTTTTATTAACAAGCAACAATATGAATTATTATTAAAGGTGATTTAGTAATCAGATATCTCCAACAAATGACAATATCAATAATAGCTGATAACTGAATAATTAATAACCGAGAACTACTATCTAACAACTGAATAACTATTAACTGACATTAGATGGAGAAGACTGGAGATATAGAGTCACTAATCATAACTAGATCAATTACAAGATCAAGTCCAGTCTCAAGTATACTACAACTAATCTAAGGTATACACATGAAATGACTTAGAAAAACACTCATATTAACTACATATTTAAGGTAAAAGCTCATTAATGTCTCATGAAGTGATACGGGTAATCAAACTGGTAAAATAAATCAGACGGTCACATGAAATGATAAGAGTAACATGTAAACGCATACCGATATCTGTAAATAAAGAATTAACATAAGAATAAATACTCACATAAATAACATAGTTTTGGATCCTAATCGCAGTCTGGTCTTCACTGCACGAACCGGTACTGATCTACGGATCATCCCATGGATCAGTCTTCGAATCACCAGTGTATCGGGTCCACAACAAACACCAATCCGAATCGGGTCTGGGTCTTCTGTTACCGAGTTCGGATCTCACGAATGAGTCTGAAACGCTGTAACATGTAACGAAATACACATAATTCACTAGCATACATATATATACACACAACACTATCCACATATACACTAATCTCTTTCTCACACACACACGCACCGATATCAAAACACATGCATGCAAATGTATCCATATCTACAAATACATGCATATAATTCACACTCACACTCATCAAATATATTTACACAACCATCATGCATAGACTCACTCATGCACTAACACACACATCCACCATGTAATATCCACAATAATACACAAACACCCACATAATAAACAGGCATGTACTTAATTAAATACACATACATAATAACATTCTCATGCATTTACAAAATTGTAAAGAAAGAGAGGGGAGACAACTCACAGCAATGTGAAGAGCTTGGCGAAGGGACACCTCGTGGAGGCCACGAGGCTGAGACAGAAGCCGTCTCAGCTCGAGGACTTCACTGGGAAGGATGCGTGTTCGTTCGCTCTCGACGATGGCGATCAATGGCGATCCACGAAGAGGAGGGAAGGGGGTGATGGCTGCATGCCTGTGCTGGGCTGTTGTGGACAGCAGGGGGCACTGGCTGCGGCCTTGGTTGGAGTGGCTGCGCTGCGGGAAGATGGGGAGTGTTGCGGTAAGGTAATGGTGGGATGTGGTGCTCGGCCCGACGATGAAGATTGGGGGTGTGAGAGCTTCGTACTTGGGCGGAAGGCTCGTATGCCATGGAGGTTTGGGGCTCGACCTTGCTGCAGTTGGGGGGGATGTGCCATGCAGAGAGGGGTGCTGGTACTTGGCTGCGTGCTCATGGAGGGTGCAACCGAGGGGAAAAGGCTAGGGGGATGATGCGACTACGGGTGTACACGGGGCTCTGGTGGAGGTGCATCTGCTCACGGGTGGTGCTATGAGAGGAGGTCA
Organism: Agave tequilana; assembly: GCA_038442645.1. Classification (NCBI taxonomy): domain Eukaryota; kingdom Viridiplantae; phylum Streptophyta; class Magnoliopsida; order Asparagales; family Asparagaceae; genus Agave; species Agave tequilana. The sequence continues at coordinate 218,881 of JAVJIF010030657.1, forward strand.
GAGAGGTAGGGGTTGCTTGGAGCTCTACCATGGAGGAAGGTGGCTGGGGTTGGAAAGAGAAAAAGAAGAATAAGGATTGGGGTTGGATTAGGTTAAATAGATGATTAGAAGGGGATTATATAGGTTGGAGATTGGGTTTGTGGGTATTGAGTATATAATGGGTAGTGGGTTTGCTATTGGGTATGGGTATGGAATAGGTTTAGGATAATGGGTATAGGAATAGGTTAACCAAAGAAACACAATAATAATGAACAATACTAATATTAGTATTAATATCAAAATAAATAAATAATACTAAAACAAATAATAATTAGTAATACTAAATAAAGATAACAACTACTAATGATATTAATTAATAATAATAACAACAATATTAACACCAATAATTAACGATAACCATAATATTAATAGAAACAACATTATTAATAATAATCACACTAATAATTTTAAAATATATTATCCGTAATGAAATAATAATAATAATAATTACTAATAAATATAGAAATTAATAATAAGAATAATAATAATAATAGAAATAATAGCAATAAGTAACTAACAATATTGATAATAAATAAGGGTAATAATATATAAAGTGAAAATATCATTTACTATCTTAAAAATAATTTGTATATTTAATATGATAATAGTCATAAAAGAAGAGCAATAAATTAAGTTAATTAATAATCAAAAAATAATTAGTAAATCAAAATAAATATTTAAAAAAATAAAATACAGTATTACTAACTAGGGATATTACAAGGAGCTTCATGTGAAGCTAAGGAAAGAGCCCACAACGGAGTTACTGAGCTTGCTGTGAAGCTATCATTGAGCTTGCAGCGAAGCTAAAAAAGAGCTCTTTAACAGAGTTAAGCAAAGCTTCATGCGAAGCTAAGGGAAGAGCCCACAACGGAGCTATTGATAACTTGCTGCGAAGCCAATACTGAGCTTCCAGCGAAGCTATGAGTTAGCCTCATTGGACTTCTTTAGAAGGTAATACTTGTCTCACTGTCTGCTTCACTGGACCAGTGGAGTCCAAATCACCATCTTGTCCATTAGGGATAGACAGGTTTTCAGCCTATTTGCTACCTGTCTTTTGAAAGTGTTGACAAATTAAACATCATTTGGACCAGTTGAAGTGCTATCTGGGAGTTCGTCTTTTCGGAGTGTCAACAAGACCCCCTTCAGAGTTTTCGTGTATCTATAATGGATTGGTACAGATTTTGAAATGCTTTAAACCTGAAGCCTAATACTAAACTGCTTAGTTAGGAAAAATGCACTGAACTAGGTAACCTGATTTGTTTTAACCTAGAAATTCCATGAGAAATGAGCTCCGCGCAAAGCTAAAGGTAATGCTCCAGTGGAGCTAAGGATGAAGCGTTAAGTGAAGTTTAAAAGGTAAGCTCTCAGTGGAGCTAATAAAGCTTCCTGCGAAGTTAAATGATGAGCTCACGACAGAGATAAAATATAAGCTCTCAGCGGAGCTAATAAAGCTTCCTGCGAAGCTAATGACGAGCTCATGTTGGAACTAAAATGTAAGCTCTCAGCGAAGCTAATAAAGCATCTTGCGAAGCTAATGATCGTTCTTGAGTGAAGTTAACCAACTTCGCTACTTAGGTTCTCAAACCTCCAACCGTCGTTTCAAATTTAATTTGAAACGACAGCTTAGCACTTCTTTTGAGGAGATGACGCTATGCATCAAAATGTCTATAAAAAGCCTGAGGGCTGCAACAGAGAAGCATCTTCTTTTTTTAGCTTCGCGCTTCTTCAGAGATTGAATCATCTATCTCATTTCTTCTTCGCTCGAGACTTTTAAGGACTTCTTTATGATTTCTGATGGCATCAAAATAGCGCCTAGGAAAAGAGGCGCCACCTCTGCAGCGGCGGTCGCCGCTCCACCCGTCATTCGGCATCCCATTGCTGGTTAGACTCTGATCCTTTTTTCAGAGATTTTTTTTCTCTTTTAAAGCCACTTTTGGCTAAATCCCTCATGGGTTTGAAGAGATCCACAAAAATTGGTGATCTTTAAGGAGTTTAACTCTCTGATTTGCTTTTATCAAATTTTTAGGGTACTTATTTCCCCCTAATTTCATTGATCAAAAGTTAGAAACCCATGGGTTTCTTATCCAGAATTCTAGGTGAAGCTAACACTTGGTGCTTTTCGCATTCTCTAAGCTAGAAACGCAAAGCTAAGCTTTGGAACGAAGCTAAATAAAGGGGTTTACCCTTTGGAGTTCCTTAAGCACAAGTGCCTCTTAAGCTTCAACGCGAAGCTAGTCCTTTGTGACTTTTTGCACTCTGCCTTTGTGCAGAGTGAAAAGATAAACTTCAGAGTAAAACTAAGTCAAAGCTAGCTTCGTTTGGAAAGCGAAGCTGATGCTGAGCTAGCTTCGCTTGGAAAATGAAGTTATGCCTTAGATTTTCTTGCATTCTTTTTCCTTTTTAACCATAGTCTAACATGTTTGCTCTTTTTTTGCAATGCATTATTCTCCTGGCCCTTATAACACTTTGTTCGGATCCATGAGAGGCATGGATGAGAACGTCCGTTTCCAATTTCTGGGGCAAGCATTGTGATTCAGTGAAGGGGGCACCCAAGAGAGAAACACGCTCATTCTAGATAGGGATGAGCGCACTCTACGCATCATCATCTCCACTGTCATACTGGAAGGAGAAAACTGGACAGTTTATCAGAAGTCAGGGTTTATATTCGAAGACGCAACCCCAGATACTGATCATCAACTGTTTGTCGGGAAGGGCAATGGGTTTACACCCTGATGGAGACCACTACTACCACCCAGAGAGCAAACGCCACTATCCTCTGGCTTTCTTTCAGTCGGTCACGATGCCAAGGATGATGAAGTAGGGTGTGAGTTGGTGCACAGAATCAGTGTACATGGGAAGTTTTGACCCTGGGAGCTTTACTAGGAGTGGTCCTCCTCGTAGTATCATTGGTTTACATTCGGGCCACGTTAGTCATGAAGTTCCCATGGGGGAGAATCTTGCCCAAGTCCTGACCTTCCTGAATTTGTTCGTTAAGGCGGGAGGCAATTTTTTGGCTGTTTATTTTTGGACACCAGGGTGGGTGTGTTCCTCCAAGAAAGCGTGGTGGAGCAGCCTAATTATGAACGTGTTAGAAGTTTTTGACACTGATTTAAAGCAGTTAGGACTCCACAAAGCTGTTAGGGCCACCTGCTTTGGGATAAACATCAACATCCCTACCTTCTATGCCATCCTGAAGATATATTACCCGACATCAGGCACGTTCTTCACTCCCATCGGTGATCTGGGGATGGAGCTTCATGAGATATGAGAAGTGTCCAATCTTTCGATGGGTTCCAAGCCGTATGAGGAGTATTTCCCATGCGTCAAGGAGTTGGCGCAGATGGAGAAGGACGAACCAGCTCTCTATGAGACGTGTTCGGTCACCAATATTGCATATCTATCATCACATTTTTATATTATTTTATTTAATAAACTCTGCTATTTAATTATCTTTTTATCTAATTACTTGCAGGGCCTTTACTAAATGAAAGAGGAGAGAAAATAAGCCCAAAAGCCTACTGAAATTCAGATTAAATCAAAATCAAGGATGAGGGCAAATGTTCAACTGAAGATCAAAGACAATTAGGGAGATAACACCAATAAAAATTGGTTAAATTCAAATTTTTATGAATCCATTTCGGTTAGCTGAAGATCAACACTGATATCGTCAAATCTGTAGCTCAAATCGAGAAATCAGATAGATAAATGGATGAAACATCAAATCAGGGACCTGCAGCCCCAGATCTGGCCATCTGGCCATAAAATTGCCGTGGATCCGCCACATTTCTTGCGAATCCACCGCATTTCTTGCGAGATACATGGAGCGTTTGCTCTCCCTATCTTCACACGCTCTTCCCGTTGTGTTTTTACTATAAATACCTGTAAATTCTGAGGACAGAGGGAACGATTCAGTAGAGAGCATAGGCTAGGCTATTCTGTAGTTTATAACTTAGGATTTTAGTTTTTTATGTAATTTTTATTTTATTTATGTAACTTTGATTAGAGAAGAGTGTCATGGAGAAATGAGAGTGAAGCTTGTACTGAGGGTGACACCGGTGTAAGTTCTTATTTTCTTTTATTGTTATTTGAATCGAATCAAAGTTACATTTTCACATTCTTCTTTCTTTTCTTCTTCTCTTACTCTTCTTCTACCAGTTTTTGATGATAATCCAAATGAAACTTAAAGCATCGAACATGCCTTGCCATTACAAGTGCCCTTGATGGCTTAAGGTGAAGGATAGATGTTTCTATTTATTTTTTGCTTTCATTTAAGTTCATAGTTTAAGTCTGAGAATGGAGAAGATCCTATTTGCCTTGCTTTGCTCGAGAGGTAAGTTTTTGCCAAGGATTCAAGGTAAAAATCATCAACCAGAAGAGGTAAGTTCTTTTAGGTTTTCTTCCTTTCTTTTAATTTTTAGTTTAGATCAACATCATCACCAACTCTAACTCTATTTACTATTTTCGCTTTCTTTGTATAAAATTATTTTCTATTTTCTTCACCTTCTCGATCTACCACTTTCTTCTTAACTTAACAATAATTCTTTTTTCTTTTCTTTTCAAGAACAAGTGAAGATAACCATCTTTAGTGAACTAAAAGAGAACTTATTAAAAGTTTCCATCGCTAGTCCCTCCTTGTAGATCACGACCCGCATAGTCACTTGCTATCGTGATAGTATTGAACACCGCGCACTTTTATTCTAAGTTCTGAGATTCTTTATTTTTTCTGTGCAGGTTTTACCTTAGTCAGAGATTTGGCGCCATTGTCGGGGAGGGACGGTAAGTAACTCTTTTTATTACTTTATTGGTTAACTTTTTTCTTTATTCTTGGTGTGTAATGAATGATATCAAGGAAACAAGAGCTGTAATGGACATATAAGTGTCTCTGGACTCTGTTCTAGAAAGCAGAGCCAAAAGACCTCAGTATTGCCGCGCAAATGCTGCAATCTGAGAGGACTAATCACCTAGCTTCTTTGCAGGGTGATTGAACTTCAATGATTTAGCTTCTGCATGCTTTAGTTTCTCATTTAATATACTATGTATATACTATCTAACTCAACAGTAAAATATTGATTGTAAATACTAAAAACAGTTTAGACTTTGCATTTAGGCACGTGTCTATTTCGTTACATTTTCTATTTACTGTTGAAGAAGGCTGGAGCCAAGGTATGTGTGCATAACATTTAGTATAAGGTTCATTCTTGTATGAAATATCGCTTGAGTGTCACTTTTTCTATATACTTGTACACTGCACTAAACTGAATTAAGGGCTTATCCAATAAACAAGATAAGGTAGGGAAGTCATTAACCTCCCTTAGCTCACAAACAATCTCCTCACTCACTAACTCAAGCTTAACTTAAAACTGAGTAGATACTAGCCCTAGGGACATCTCAGACTCAATAGGAGACTGACCTAAGGGAGAAGTTGATTAGAATTTGACTATTGCCAAATCGATGTTAAAGGTTAGAGATTGAGAGGTGAAACCTCAAAGGCTGGTGGTTTGGTATAATTAGACCCATTGCTTAGGTACGAATATCTTCCACTGGTCTTACCCTTATCTAGCCGATTAACTTGTGGTTAGATTTTGCAATATACTCCCGTGGACAGTCTAACCAGTTAGGAGTCGTCTAGGTCTAAGGTCTACCCTAACTTAGACTAGATTTTATTTGTTTGTTTGTTTGCTTATTTTTGTTTTTGTTTTTGACATCTTTGTGAGATGGATTATAATTACAATTATTCCTATCATATGATGATTCATACTGCACCCCGAAATCTTTTGACTCAGATATTTTCAACCCGGCATATCATAACTTTAACCAATGAAGTATGCCAGTTTGGTCTTGTCCGAATCAATACATGCCCTAGTCCCAATGTTATAAACAAGACTGAAACAATCATCACTGCTCTTCACAAAACAATGGGGATATAATTCCCCCGAGTCATTTTGTCAACCACCATTCCAACATTCATCTTCAAAGTTTCCTAGTCATGATACCCCACAGAAGAAAAATATGAGGTGACTAAGAGTATAACAGCCATGATTGAGTCTCAAGAACAAAAGCTGAAAATGAAAGACTCACAATTCTCACAAAACTTTCAAATTCAAGATCCTTACTCCATTTTTCAAGTCCCATAACAAGAAGAAGATCCTATGGACTTAGATAGAAGTATGAAAAATCTTATTTAGACCGAAAATAATTTTTTTTCCAATCTGTCAATAGGCTAGAAGCACAAATAAGTCATTTGATCAACATAGTGAAAGATAGGAATAAGAAAACTCTACCTAACATATTTTTGACCATTCCTGATTGCCCTAGCCATATTGAAAAGAATAAAGAATCATGGTGTCTTGGAGACTTTTACCAAGATTCAATTTCACCATAAAACCTTGAACTTGATGATTGAGGTTGAACCTGCACACAAAATACAGCATTTCAAATCTAAGAATAGGATGTGCAAGGTGCTCAATTCTACCGCAATAGCAAGTGGCTATGCGGGTTATGATCCACAATGAGGGACTAGCGATGGAAGCTTTTTAGTAAGTTCTTTTTTAGGCTGCAAAGTATGGTTAAAGTTCTTCTTTAGTTCTTTAAAAGAAAAAGAGAAAAATTAGGTTAAAGTAAAGTTAGAAAGAAAGTGGTAGATTTAGAAGGTGGGAAAATGAAAAATGGATTATTTACAAAGAAATTGAAAAGAGTGATAAAAATGATTGGAGATTGTGATATTGAAACTAAAGAATAAAAGAAAAGAAAGACAACCTAAAAATTACTTACCTCTTCAGTGCTCATATACCTTGGATCCGTTGCGACGACTTACCTTATTTTTGAAGGCAATCAAGCATGGCGTATAGGATCTTCCCCATTCTCAATCTACACTATGAATAAAAGGGCAAACTATACTAACAAGAGAAGGGTTGTTCATCACCATAGGCCATCAAGGGCACTTACAACGGCTAAGCAGTCTCGAGGCTATCGGATTCTCTTGGATTGCAACACATCAGAGGAGAGTAAAAGAAAATAAGAGTAAAGAAAGAAAAAAAACTTTGATTCCATTCAAATAACATTGAAAGAAAAGACTTACTTACACTGGTGTCACCCTCAGTACAAGCTTGATCTCCTTCCTCCATGAAACTTGTCTCTCCTCTCAGTTATATAAAGAAAAGTAAAAATTACATAAAAGAAAACTAAAAATCTAAGTTACAAACTACAAATTATCCTAAGTTCTATTCTCTGCTTGGTCGTTCCCTTTTACAGTGAAAATCCTGCCTTTTATAGGCAAAAACCCAGAGGGGAGAGGTGTGAGAAGATAGGGGGAGCAAACGCTCCCCCTAACTCCTTAACAAAGCCACGAAAACGCAGCTTTGGCCGTGTTTTCGCAGCCAGGGTGTGGCCAGGTGGCCACACCCTATTGGTGGTGCTCCCCGGCTTCTCAATTTGTATTTATCTTCAGCTGGATTTGCAGTTTAAGTCCGGAATTTTGACGAAATGACCTTTGATCCTTGGCTTCAACTAATCGATTTATAGGGATTTGTTCTAACTGATTTTTAACTGATCTGAGCCGACCTGATCTACCCTGATTTACTGAGTTCGAATTAATTCTGATTTAATTTAGAATTTGATGGGCTTTTGGGCTCATTTCTCTTCACTCTCCTTTAGGAATAGGCCTGCAAATAAATTAAACATTTAATTAGGAAAAAGTAAAGTTTATTCTATAATAAGTATGAGAATATAATAATAAATGTGCAATATTAGTGACCAATCACTTGACCAATATCAACTCATTGACAAATTGACAAATTTTTATTTCAATTAAATTGAATTTGAACATGAATGTGACCCCGACTCACAACTTTGTGATTCAATTTCAATTTTTGAATCTATATTGACTCCGATGTCCATACCCAAGTTGGACCAATTTTTCGAGCTAACATTGATTCCTGTATCCATAGATTTTGAAATTAAACCACCTCTTTTGGGTAATCACATTTCACTGATGGGAAAAGAATGTGAAATTAAATTCTTTGATTTGGATTCAACTCTGGAACCAAAATTGACTCTCGAATCTAAAATTAATTTTTTTGAGTTAGTAATGGTTCCCGCACCTATTACTCTTAAATCCAAGTCAATCATTCCACCAAGTCATATTCTTTTGTTAGACATAGGTATAGACCATGATAACTCTGTGATGTTTTTCTAAGAACGGTCATGTAAAGGGAATAATTTTCATGATAGGATCTTTCATGATCCCTATTCATATCAGGGATTATAATATGTAAATAGAAAAGAGGTCAATAAAGGTGGGTTCCGTGAACCACTACATTATTTTGATTGGCTAGCAACGCTTGGCCAATCCAACCACTACGGAACCACCACCTTAAGGTAACATTATCCTTCCCTTCTTTTTTTTTTCATGCATTTATGTATTCATTCATACATTGAGAACAATGCATGAGATAGGTGTGGGGGAGGAACATAACACTGGTTTTTTTAATTTAAAAAAAATAACATTTTCTTTACTTTTAAAAACTTTTTAAAAAGAGAAATAATATTTTGACCTATTTTTTGTAAGAAATTAGTTAATTTTAAGGAATAGGAGAATCATATTTAGGATTTCTTATACTTGGTCAAAATAAATTATTTGTTTGATTTTAAGAGTTAGGAAGAAAATTTAAAAAAGTAATTTAGTCTTGATTTTTACCTTGATGAAATATGCATGCTTTATACACTTGCACACTTAGGGTTCAAAAATAAAGATTTTTATGCCATATAAAAAGGAAAAATATTTATATATATCAAAAATTCTCTGATTAAGCTGGGTATTTGCGCTTCATAAAGCATAAGTATTCATGCCTAAAAGTTGTCCATATAATAAAATCGTTAGTTTGTTGGCCTTGTTTGCTCGAGTCCTTACGTCCTTGGGGTATTTTCTTACCCGGTGCCCTAAGATCGTCCAGTTTGGGTGTCACTGACTAAATGCTCGTTACATGGAAAGAATAAAAATCCTGATAAAACTAAGGAATAATACCACCAAAAATATATAAAAAAATAAGGCATAAGAGTTAGAGTTAAAAAATCCCGAGTCAAAATTTCATGGTCACGAAGATGCATATGACTTAGGTAAAGTAATAGACTAGATGAGAAATACAGTTTGGCTCCTTACCTTTATTGATAATAAGTTTTTCAATAGAGACTAAGTTTAGGAATGAAAAATTCAATTTTCTTATAACTTATAGATTACTTGAACTCTTACAATAATACTTCAAATATTTTCTCTCTTTCAAAATGCTTTTCTAAAATACTAACACTTTGTTTCTTTTCTTTATGTATTTTGTGAGTATAATCCATCAAAAACCCTCATGAGGCAAAACTGTCCTCTAGGGGTAACCTAGAAGTTTAACGGCTTATTGCACATGCTAAGTGCAATCGTGATTCCTACGAAAATGGATAGTTAGTTTTGTTTTGCTTGAGGACAAGCAAAAGATAGGTGTGGGAGTGTGATCGATCACCAATATTTCATATTTATCATCACATTTTATATTATTTTATTTAATAAACTCTGCTATTTAATTATCTTTTTGTCTAATTATTTGTCAGGCCTTTACTAAATAAAAAGAGAGAAAACGAGCCAAAAAGCCCATTGAAATTCAGATTAAATCAAAATTAAGAATGAAGGCAAATGTTCAGCTAAAGATCAGAAAAATCAGGTAGATAACACCAAAAGAAAATCAGTTAAATTCAGATTTTTAAGAATCCACTTCGGTTACCTAAAGATCAACACTGATATTGTCAAATCCGTAGCTCAAATCGAGAAAGCAGATAAATAAATGAATGAAACATCAAACCAGGGACGTGCACTCCCCGGACCTGGCCATCTGGCCTAAAAACTGTAGCACATCCGCTGCATTTCTTGCTGATCCGTCGCATTTCAGTTGAGATACGGGGAGTGTTCGCTCTCTATATCTTCCGACACTCCCCCCCCCGTGATGTGTTTTTGCTATAAATACCTGCAAATTCTGAGGCTAGAGGGAACGATTCAGCAGAGAGCATAGGATAGACTATTCTGTAGATTGCAACTAAGGTTTTTAGTTTTCTTTTATTTAATTTTTATTTTATTTTTGTAACTGAGAATATAGAAGAGTTTCATAGAGAAATGAGAGTGAAGCTTGTACTGAGGGTGACACCAGTGTAAGTTCTTCTTTTCTTTCATTGTTATTTGAATCAAATCAAAGTTACATTTTCGTGTTCTTCTTTCTCTTCTTCTTCTCTTACTCTTCTTCTACCATTTTTGATGATAATTCAGATGAAACATATAGCATCAAACATGCCTTGCCATTGCAAGTGCCCTTGATGGCTTATGGTGATGGATAGCTGTTTCTATTTATTTTCTACTTTCATTTAAGTTTATAGCTTAAGTCTGGGAATGGGGAAGATCTTATTTGCCATGCTTTGCTTACCTTCAAGACGAGGTAAGTCTTTGCCAAGGATTCAAGGTAAGTCATCAACCGGAAGAGGAAAGTAGTTCTTTTAGCTTTTCTTCCTTTCTTTTAAATTTTAGTTTAGATCACCATCATCACCAGCTCTCAGCTCTATTTACTATTTTCACTTTCTTTGTACAAAATCATTTCCATTTCTCCGCCTTCTTAATTTACCACTTTCTTTTTAACTTAACAATAATTCTTTTCCTTTTTTTTTCAAGAACAATAGAAGAATTTTAACCATCATTAGTGAACTAAAAGAGAACTTATTAAAAGCTTCCATCGCTAGTCCCTCCTTGTGGATCACGACCCGTATAGCCACTTGCTATTATGGTAGTATTGAGCACTTTGCACTTTTATTCTAAGTTCTTAAATTCTATATCTTTTTTGTGCAGGTTTTATCTCAATCAAGACATATCGAGAGCTGTATTACATTTGCCTCGATCTCCACCACAGTCGTGGAAATGTGATCAGTTTGAAGCCTTGGGTAGAGTACCTATTCCCAGTTGTGGATGTGCTGTTGAGAATATCCAGGCTTTGTTATCGGAGAGAAAGATTGCCAAGGTAATGAAGGTGAGAAATCATGAAGGTGTTGTCTTGGATGAGGATGATGGCGAATACGAGCGAGGAGACGTCTTCTTGAGTTTTCACTGTCAAGCTTCAAGACCTATCTCTTGGCAAGCGCTATTAGTTGGTTATCTGTCAGCCTGACTAAAGAGGTGTGTGATCCCATCACCATCTCATGACGGCATCATGCCCTTGGTGATTCTCCCGGCTGTTTAGCTAGTGCCCATACATTCGCTCGGCCTGCTGCTCGCTATAGTTTGCCGCATTTAGAGTGGGTTTAAGATGCTGATGAAGCAATTTTGTAGGGAGGTGACCACCACCAGGGCGGGCAGAGAACTTGTCTTTCCGTACGACGGGCCTTCTCCCCAGGTCGAGATGCTGTATGCATACTTGATGGCTTAGTTCGCCCTTCACTACCCAGTCCTAATCCAACCGGTGAAAAAGCACCAAAAGACAAGTACTATACCCATCTTCGCCGCTTTGAGAATTCTCAGTGGGTGGGATGTACCTGGTCTGGTTCTGGAGGCTGGCTTGTACACTCTCTTTTGATGCTACCTTCATCTCAAACACAATGTATGGTGAGGAATTTCGCAACATTGGGGACGAGCGCACTCTGCTGGGAGAAGGTACTTTCAAGTGGCTGGTGAGCATCAGGCCTTCCCACTTGGTGTACCGTTGTGGCTATAACTGCTATCTGGAGACCTATCTACTCTGTCGCTTCGCTAGACAATTTAGTTAAGACCAACTATATGTTGGTAACCCCAACCCTCGGCTTGGGTATACGGGAAGTTTGATCGACAGCGCTAGGCCTTGGAGGTACTTTATTGCCGAATGCACTGGGGCTCAGTTCTGCATGACACATCGGACTCCCACGTTGCTTATAACCCTCGACTTTTGCTAATGGTACAAGGTATCGAATACATGTCCCTCCTCATATAAAGTTAACTCCTCTAGGATAAATTTGATTGCCACCCGGTTGAGGGAAAGGTGGCAGAACAGCAGAAAGGGAAACACGTTCGAGTAATCAGGATTAAAGAATTCCTTACCGATGTTGGTAGCGAGGCTTCGGTGGCTGCGATTCCATGCCCAGATGAAGTAGACATCAAGCTTGCCCAGGAAGTTGCTGCGAGCCCCCAATCTTGTGAAATGGGTAGCGAGAAGTTGTATCTTTGTTTAAGTTTCTCTATTTGTATATAGGATTTAGGTTCTTTGTTAGATAGTATTGAGAAGTTGTATCTCTATTTTTTAATTTATAGTTAAGTTCAAATTCAAGTGAGAGAGAGGAAAAGAGTGATTGTAACATGAAGTTGAAGTGACATCAATAAAGGATCAAGATTTCTCTTCTTCTCCAATTAACGAATATGTTTCATTTCATTTACATGTCTTGCTTTACCTTAATTATGAGTGGTTAAATTTATTTTTCTGGGCTCACTATCATCTCTCTTCGATCCCTCCCTTATTTTGAATGATTTTGATGTAAAGAACCCAACGGAATCATATGTATGCCTTAAATTAAGCCTTGCTTCTTTGAAAGTATTCTTGAAGGCACATAAGGATGGGTTTGGATTTCTAAACCTCTATTTTTAAAAAACATCACTTGAACTTGTTTTTATTTCATACTTGAAAGACAACTTGATAATTTAACATTCAGTTCAAGATGAATTCTTAAGAAAAAGAGTTCACTTTTCCAAACAATCTTATTTGCTTTGCTTAAGACTTTCAAAACTCAAGCTTAAGTTTTTGCCTATGATCAAGTTGAGGTACTGAGAATTTCAAAAGAAGAATATATCGTTGAGTAGTAAGATAATTGTATGACCCGGGAAAGGAGAGAGACGAGAATTTGCGGTAAAAGTTTTCCTTGAATCAAATGAAAAGGATTACAACAAAAACTGTTCCTTCCGGTTACAAGGGAGGGAGAATATTGAATCTTGAATTCCCCCTTTGTTTAATGCTGGGTTCTTCGTGTGACGGTGGAGAGTGAATCTTGTTCTCCGTTGACCAGATGACCATCCTTCTGGGATCTCCTCTTCGGCCGGTAGAAAGAGTAACTCAGCTCTGTCTACCAAAACTCTCGAAGAGAAGGTAGGCGAAAGCTAGCTCGTACGCAGCGAACTTGCTGAAGAGTTGATCTGCTTCTTTTCTCTCTGTGTCGCTCTCTTTGTTGCTGATTGCCAAAAGTTTGACCTTGATGCTGATCGCCCAAAAAAAAGTCCTCCTCTCTTCATAGCGACGGAGCTATTTATAGAGGTTTAGGGGGTGATCGTGCCCCCTAAAAGTGCTCCACGATGAGGGGCCACTTCCCGCTACTTGTGCGGTGAATGGCCCCGTAATCCGGGTGGTTACAACTGAGGCGCGGGTGTCAGGCCGACGCACCTTGATGCTGAGACGCGGGTGATAGTGCCAACGCGCCTTGATGCTGAGACGCGGGCCAACGCGCCTTGATGCTGAGACGCGGGCCAACGCGCCTTGATACTGAGACGCGGGCCAACGCGCCTTGATACTGAGACGCGGGCCAACGCGCCTTGATGCTGAGACGCAGGTGATAGTCCCTCGCGTCTAGAGCTTGAAACTTTGCTTCTCAATGGCTTGTCCTCCAGTAACTTTTGGACAGCCTACAGAACCCCCTCCAAAGTTTTCAATATTCCGCAGTTAACTGGGACGGATTTCGAAATACTTTGGACTCTAGCTGAATTCACCTTCGTGACTGGACTGTTGATGCTCCGGGTTCGATCTTATCTTTTGGTCTTCGTGAGTGTACTGTTGAAACTCTTTGAAACCACCAGAGTTGATCATGTTGAGTGTCTAGATGCACAGTCTAAACCTCCCCGATTGCTTTTAGTCTTGTTACGAGTGTGCTTTAAGCCAGGAGTGGTTGGTCGTCTGCTTGCGTCAGTGTACTGTTGAACTGATTTTGCAGAAGCAGGAGGCCGAACGCAGGTTCTTTTCAAAAAGCTGAGATGGTACTGCTGTAAAGACGCGATTTCTGTAGGGCGCGTCCTTTGGCAATGGAGACGCGACTGATCTTCATAAGGCAGACGCGATGTTCAGCTGAAGACGCGAACTTCGGGGAGACGCATCTTTTGAATATAGACGCGATTGTCTGGGCGCATTTATGGCGATGCTGACGGGGCATATCCATCGAAGAGACATGGCCGTCGGGTGCGAGTCTGTGCCGTGTCATGATTACGCCGCCAGCTGGCCTGGGGAACCGGCAGGATTTCACCTTTTGGCGCGCGAATTTCCCGGTTCATTAACTGAACCGCGCCACGTGTCAAATGATGACTCGCCGCGGAGCCGTGGCGCATGATCTCCTCTGTTCAAAGATGATTTGGTTCCACGCGTCAGGCGGTGACTCGCTGCAGCGTCTATCGGGCCACACGCCGCGTATCGTTGCGTCTTATCGGGCCACACGCCGCGTATCTTCGCGAATCCTTGTGCCTATAAATAGCCACAGTTAGAAAGATACCTCTTCTTCTCCGAACGCACTTGCCCAAGAAAGAGAGTTCTCTTCTTCCTCTGTTTGAACTGTTCATCTCCATTATTGGACTTTTGAACTGTTCATCTTCTTTACTGGTCTTTTAGATGGCACCCAAGACCAAGCCAACCGCATCTTCTTCACGGGCGACCGCCGCCGAGGCCCAGAGGGGTGCTTCTTCTGCGCAGGACGCTGCTCTCCCAGGTATAAGGCCCTTTTAGGCGTGGATTTCGCCATTAACGGAACCCTAAGAATCCTTAACACAAAATATAACTCGTGTTTGATTCTCAGACGCGGTCTCAGACGCAGTTTTGAGTTGATAACCGAGGCGCGGTTTGGACCCTCGCGCCATTGGGTCCTGCGTTTCAGATTCTTCACTTAGAATATTTCTAATTGTGAAGAGTTCAGACGCGGACTTGGTTTACAGAACGCGGATTTGATCCTTGCGTTCTATTTCATCAGCTGCTGATTTTGATGAATCTGGCATCCGAGTTCAAGCACTTAGTCATCTGGGGATGTGAAAGGAAGGGAGTTACTCTCCTTAACTTCTGGTGATTATGGTGATGGAAGGGTTAAGGTGGATAACTCCCTTCTTTTCGCACCCCAGAAGTGACATCAAGGAGAATATGGTGGAGACGCGGATCCTGCAGGTCTGGACGCGGATTTAATAATTCCTACGTCCAGTATCTCTTCTGCGTTTGGACGCGGACTTGCAGGTCTGGACGCGGATTTGATAACTCCTACGTCCAGTATCTCTTCCGCGTTCGGACGCGGACTTGCAGGTCTGGACGCGGATTTGATAACTCCTGCGTCCAGTATCTCTTCCGCGTTTGGGTTAGGAACACTTAGCATATAAAGTATCTAACTAAGTGTCTTTTCCTTTTGCAGTGCCCCGTACTCCTGCCTCACTCGCCAAGACGCGCCACTTTGGACACGTAGGTGGTGCTGACCAGGACTTGACCTTTGTGCTACGAAGGACTGCCCCTGTGACTGCTGACAAGTCGCCGGCTCGCAAGGAGAGGCTCTCTAATGTTGACATGAGAACTCTTCGGGTACTTATGACCGATGCGGCATTCACAACGGATGCTCACGTCAAGTTGGAGAAGCCTGCCTTCTTCTTCGGAAATCATATCAAAGATGGCGGCCATCGTGTGTATGAAGGGACTTATAAATGGCTCCGTCAGATAAAGGGTGGAAGATTCTTTCTTCCGGACATGGAGAGGATGTTCCCGCTGTCCAACTTCCAGCACATGTCCGTCCCTCGGAAGATGGAATGGGACATTTCTCGATATGTCCCCGAGATTACCCTCGGCGATTTGGGTTCCCATAAAGTGCATCGTCATGATAGCCATGACAGGTCGGTTCTCGGCCTATTCCCTGGGTCGCGCAAGTCTGAGGTTCCGGCGGGAGAGATACCACAACTTGGCACTACCTTCCTCAACGCGTTCATGGAAGCGGAGGGTGATTATCCGGTCGGGTTCCGTGCGCCCGGGTGGGTCCATTCCACGGAGAACTACTGGTGGGGCAGAATGGTAGGTTTCGTCCTCACCGATCTTGGGGATCTGCTACAGCACGTGGGACTATACGTGGCGGTCAGGGCCGTACAGTGGGGTATCCCACCAGGCTCTCATAACTTTTTCGGGATCCTGGAGCGCTACAATCCGCTGACGGGGACGTTCTTTACCCGGTCGGAGAGATGGGCCTTGCAATGCACGAGCTACATGAGGTCTCGGGGCTATCAACAGGGGATATCCCATATGAGGAATATGTCCCGACTACTAAGGAGCTCCACCACTTGAAGAAAGAGTTTCCTGGGGTGTACGAGACTTATTGGGAAGTGATGTGTCACTTCCACATTTGTGGTCAGATAACCACCTGGCGGTCGCAGGGAGTCAAGCAACTGTCTTGGGCCAGTTACTTATTCAATGGTATCGATAGTAAAGATACTCTGATAACCCGACTGATTCCCAGTTCCGACAGGGAGATTGAAGACAGGATCGACCAGGCTTCTGAAGGCTTCTACACCACGGTCTCGAACGAGGACGGTTTCGACCCTGACCTGGTTTTTGAAAGCTTCCACCATCAAGCCCGGACCCCTATCTCCGATAGGGCACTGTTGGCAGGCTTCTTGATGTTGTGGCTGAAGCGTTGTGTGGTGCCCACGTTGCCACATGAAGTTATTGTTGCTGACGTGGTGTACCCGGCGGTGCTCTGGCTCATAGCAACCCTATAGCCCTTCTCCCGGCCATGGTGGCTGGGATTCAGAGCGGGTTGCGGGCGCTAAACAAGAGTTTCTGCGAGGCGCCGAAAACTACCGACTCCCACGGCAAGCCGTATGTCGACTCAGAGGGGAATCCGACGGTGAAGCGTCCTAACCCTCAGATCGAGCTACCTTATACGTACCTTCTGGCTTGGTACGTGATGCACTGCCCTTCTTTGATGACGGCGGTGCGTTGGAGGGAGAGTTCCGTCCCTTTTGTACAGCGGTTGGAGGGTTCGAGGTGGAGTGACGTTTATATGTATTACGTCCGGAAGCGACTTTCAGATCCCGCGAATTACCAGATCAATCGCTGCTTCCCCGAGATCCCTGGTGCATCTTCCGGGGATCTATGTACTGATTCCGCGGGCTCAGATAGCTTCACGAGGTTGTCCACGGGAGCCTTTTGGTGGTTGATCAATATCCGACCCGGATATGTGCTTTTCCGGCAGGGGACTTCATGCACCATTGAGCCGTACATGCCGAATCGTTTCGCTCGACAGTTCGGCTACGATCAACTCTACGTCGGGAATCCCAACGCTCGACTCGCCTTCGAAGGGAACTTGTTCGAAGGTGCTCGGGCTTGGTACTACAGTGTGGCCGGAGGGACGGGAGCAACTTTCCGTCTACCTATCGAGGGGCCCAAGTGCCGCATGAGTTTCAGCTTCTGCACCTGGTACTCTCAGGTTAACCAGTCACCGGACTTTGCTCCGGGGTCTTCATGTATTGAGAGTATCAATGCGAGCCTCGAGGCAAGGTCAGAGTCTGGTAAGCCCTCGAAACTCACCGAACAGTACCTGAAGGCCCAGAAGGAGGTCGGGAGAAGATCAGGAAGGGAGCCGCGGGCAATAAGGGCGGAGCCGCAAGCAGCAAGGGCGGAGCCACGAGCAGCAAAGACTCGTGGGGTGGTGAGCAAGCGTCGTCAACGCTCTGCTTCAACTGCTGAACCTGCTCCCAAGAAGGTTCGGGGAGACTTGACAACCGAAGTCTCCCGTTCTGAAGACATCCCTGCTGTCGTTGAGGTACCGAGGGAAGAAGACATAGCTGAAGAGGATATTCCTTTAGTCCGTCCCCCTAAGTCGAGCAGCAGATACCGTAGGTCTGCGGAGGAAGGGGAGCTCGTCGACAGAGCCATCTCCGCTGATGAGGATGAGCAGCTAGAGGTCGACATCATGAGTGGAGGAGATGTCGATATTCCGGGGATTTCAGTTCGACCCGGGTCTTTACTTGCTCATGAAGGGAGAGATGAGGTACAGCAACCTGGGTCGCCTTGTGTCTTCATTACCAGTCCTCGGGCAGTTGACCCCAGTCCTACCACTGGGATAATTGGTGGTAAGGCTCCGGTTGCAGAAGTCTCGCGCGAGGCGCTATCGTCTTCCTCACTCTCAGGGGAAAGCGAGTTTGAAGACGTGGTTGACTATGGTGATGAACCCGTTTTTCCTGATCCGAGAAAGTTCTCCCATATCTCGGAGGAAGAAATGTACGGGGGTGAGTCATCAACGGTGTCGCAGCCGGCGATTGTTCCCGCGGGAGGTACTCTTTTCACCTTTTGGCCTAATTTCCCTTTTTAATTTTGAAGAGGAGGCTTTAACATTCTCCTTTTTTTTTATGTTGCAGGATTGGCTGAGAATGTCGAGGCTGCACCCTCCTCGCAGATCGAGGAAATGGTACAAGAGTTGACCCAGCCAGAAGGGACTACGGCTTTGGTTGCCGAGATAACTCCAGCGAGGGCAACTACTGATGCCGGGGAGGCTTCTCCTTTGCCGGCAGAGGAGGCAACCCCTAAAGCCGGGGCAGAACCCATTCTGCCGGGTGAAGGGGTTACTATTGAAGCCAGGGAGACTTCCACTCCGCAGGATTTGCCCAAGGATTCGGCGTCTCTGGACCTCCCAGATGGTAAGGAAGTTTCTGATATTTTAAATGTTTCGCTTTTCTCCTTTGTGGCTAATGTCACAATAACTTGCAGAGAGGATTGAGGGGGCTCAGATGGAGAGTCCGACGGTCGGTACCTTTCCAGAAGGCCACGCAGCTCAGGTCTCGGCTGAAGCTTCTGAAGAGTTTGCGCTTACTACTCCATCATTAGCTGTGGAGGTTCCTGCAGAGACAACACCTCCGGAAGCGCCAGTGGCCAGTCTCGCTCTTGACGTATCGACGGTCAGCACGACTCTTGCGCAAAAAGAGCCGGCTTGCACCCCTTTCCCCATGATAGAAAGGGGGTCGGGGAGTACCTTGGGTGATGATACCATGGATTTCCTGACACGCAAGACGGTGCAGCAGTTCCTTGACGCGATGCAATCGTGCATCGATTTTATCCTGTCTGGGCGTAGCTCTTTTGATTTTGCCCGGACGTTTCTTGGAAACATGGTCGGGAACATCGAATTAACTGGAGGCTCCTCGCTTGCTAAGTCGTGTATGCTGTGTGGTGGAGCGATTGGGAAATGACCTGAAAGAGCTGAAGTCTTTGGACAATGCTAGCTCTTCTCAAGAAGCCCAGGTCATCTTGACTAGGCTCTTAGCCAACCAGGAACGAGAGCGACAGGATGTGAAAGCACAAGTTGCTGAAGAGGTCCGCAATCTCGAGCGTCTCCAAGCTGAATGTCAGAAACTGGCTGACGATTCAATGGAATCCGAGTTCATCCGGCAAAACGCAGGCTCGCCATTACCAATGCTCGGTCAGCCATTGCTAAAGCGGAAGCCATGATTGCGGATAATGAGAGGACGCTTGTCACCATCCGGAAGAGGCTGGAGGAGCAACAAGCTGCGAAGGCTCGGGCTGAAGAAAGCCAGACCATTCATTCCTCCAGGTTGGAATCTTTGCAAGCACAGCTGGCTGCAAAACCCTTTTTATCTAAAGAGGAGTTGTGGGTCCAAGCCATGATGGAGGCTGAGAAGGCACGTCAGCACGAGATGCATCGTCTCAAGGAACGTATTCGTTCTTTGCCGGATCAAGACTTTTAGCCTTTTCTCCTTCTTCCCTCTTTTTTTTTTGTAAAGAAGAGGACACTCTATTAGAGTGTTTGTATCCACTTTTACTATCTTCGATATAATAAAAGTTTCTTTTGAAATTTTATTCCATCTTCTTTGTTTAGCTGTGGATGAATTCAACTCCCTGATCACTGGCTGTGAATATTGAACTTAGGCAAGACTAAGTTCTTTCAATGAGACGCGGCGTAGACTCTAAGTCTTCTTGATGAGACGCGGCATTGATCTATAGGGTGAGACGCGGTCATCATTCAATAGGAACTTAGATTTCACTAAGTCCTTTTGATGAGACGCAGCGTCAATCACAGGGTGAGACGCGAATTTGTCTTGCTGAGCAGGACGCAGATAGAGCAGACGCGAGGGACGCAACATTGTATGCTGAAGGGATGCGACTTTGAGTCACGTGGACGCTCCTTTAAAGCGCGGGTGGATGCCTTTTAATTTGAGAACGGTGACGCGTATTCTTAGACGCGGCTTTCCCATCTGCGTTTAATGCAGCCGGACGCGACTTTGCTGTCTGCGTTTGATGCAGCCTGACTTAAAGATTTTATGAGATCTTTGACCGTCAAGTCTTCACTGACGATTGAACGTCAAGTCTTCACTGACGTTTGGGAAACCGGGTCATCCGTTGTTTTCCAAGGCAATTGTCCACGCGTCAATTTTTCATTGGACTTGGGCGTTTTAACGCTCTTTAATGCAAAATCGGCGCTGGCGGTTGGAGACCAGTGTCTGCGACGGTTCCCAAAGCGACGCTCCACGCGTCAGTCTCTCATTGGACCTCGGCAGTCGTGCGGCCACCGAGGCAACGGTTCCGATTAGCGCACCATTAATGACAGTTATTAGGGTCTGCCTATAAATAGGGCCGACCCTATTCCTCTTTGAGAATCCAGACCTTGGATTGCTCTTTCTTTGGTTTGCTCTGAGAAGTCTCGCCTCCTTCAAAGTCTCTAAAAGGGATCCTGTGTTCGTGGATAAAGATGGCTCTGTGGATGAAGACGACCCAGGGCTTTTATGCTCCTGTTTGGTCTCTTCAAGAAAAAGCGTCTCTTGGATCATCTTGCTCGTTCGCGTTTGGATGCAGAGAGCCCAACTCTCGGTAGAGGCCTCTGCCGGTATGCTGTCCCGATTAGCCATGATATTTTAATCTACCACGGCCTGTACTTTGGCATCATCATTATCTGGAATTTTCCCATGAAGTATGAGTTGGTGCATTCCTTCTGGAATTTGCGCCGCCAACTTCCTCTCTGGACGCGAGTGCTGAAATCCTTGCCACTTGGCGTTTCAAAGCCACTGTCTTGGCGCGTTTTATGGCTACTGCCTTAGACGAATTCAAAAAAGGTTTCAGACCCGAGCCTTGCAACTCTTGTTCACTCAACAAGGAGATGGCAACTTTCGGCGTCTGTGCCTTTTAGGCGTCTGTGCTTTCGACTTGGGCGCAGAATGAGACCGCGTTTTGATTCGCGTTTGTCTCTGCTGACGCAGCAGTTTGGTTCACCGTGTGGGTCATTCCGCGTCTGCTTGGCTGACTGCGTGGATCATTCCCGCGTCTGCTTGGCTGACTGCGTGGATCATTCCCGCGTCTGCAGTCTGCATTTGCGACTTAGTTTTTCTCTGTTGAAACATACTAAGTTGCAGATTATTCTGATTCCTTTGTTTCATTTCTTGCAGGTAGGCTTGCTGGTTTGCTGGGCCCGTGGAAGGATGCTTTGGCCGGCGAACTTGTTCGATGTTCACCTATAAGAGAGTATATTATGGTCCTCGTCACCTATAAGAGAGTATATTACATCTCTGACGAGGACCCAACCCTCGCCAAGGTCTCTTCAGATCTGCTTCGCCATTCATGCCTGCTGGCAAGAGATGGTCAGGCTATGCATGACGGCGATGAGGGCTCCGGCGGTTGTGGTGGCGGACGAGATCCTCTTCCTCTCCCACCCCAGAAGTGACATCAAGGACAGTCTATGTCCGTTGGATGGCCTGCTAGGGAAAGAGACGCGCCTGAACGAAGGGTTGCAGGACCTTCTGTTGCCACCAGACCTCAAGAACACCATTGCTCTTAGTTTAGTCAGCTAGGGCGCTTTCGATGTTTACATCATGCATCGTGGTGTAACCAGCTTCTATTGTAGCCACAAAACATCGCGTACTTGGAGTCAGACGCGGCTTATAAGGAGTGAGTGCAACCTCTAAGAGAGAGAGGGACTTCTTCGTACTCCTTAATTGTAACACTCAATCTTATTGTATAAGAGAGCGTTTTGTATCACTTTCATATGTTTGGAAATAAATAAAAGTGACACTTTTCTTTTTGCCTCTTTCATTGTCTTGAATTTTTTTCTTAGACCCATAGAAGCAAAGAATCTCTGGCTTTGTCAAAATTATGATGATAATCTCAACAAGTCAAACTTTGGAGGGAAAGATCCTATTTCAGGAACTTTCACAGTACTGTCAGAGGTGTAATATTAACTTGACAGAGATGAAATTTTTGATGAACCTGCCACTTTATAAGAGAAGGTGACAAGTATAATTGTACCCCTAGGGAGGGTGAACCTGATCAGAGGTTTAGAATTAACTTAATCGAGTTCAGCTGGGGATTTGATGAAACCACTGTTAATTGGTGTGATATTAACCTAACAATGTTTTTAGGTAGACTTGTTATTCTGTTGAAGAGAAAACAAGTGGGACTAGACTCGTGGGGAATCTAGAAAAATTTGTTACCGTCAGAGGTGTAATATTAATTAACGGGTTGAAAGTGGTCTCGTCAGAAGTGTAATGTTAACTTGACAAGGATGTGAGTCAGAGATGTGATATTAACTTAACTCAGAAGTGTCACTGTCATAGGTGTAATGTTTAACTTGACAGTGAGGGTAATGCTAGAGGTGTAATGTTGAACTTAGCATTGGTCATCTCGGCTTGGATAAGGAAGTCCGAGGGAAAGTCATGGCCATAGGTGTATTGTTGAACTTAGCAATGACTTGGATGCTAGAGGTGTGGTGTTAACTTAGCATCATCCATTTCAGCTTCGATATGGAAGTCTGAAGAAAAGTGACTGTCAGAGGTGTGATATTAAACCTGGCAGAAACTTGGTCACTGTTTAGAGGTGTGGTGTTGAACTTTAACAGCAATTTGTCAGAGGTGTGATGTTAACTTGACAAAGATTGTCTCAGGATGAGAGCAACTTTGAGGACCTGTCATTCTATTGGTGAGAATTGACAAGTGAAAGTTTGAAGTGCCAGAGGTGTAGTGTTAACTTGGCAAATTTGAAAATTTGGTATTCCGTGTAGAGTTGACAAGCAAAATTGTACTCGACAAGGAATATTAAAAAGTTTCCATTACCAGAGGTATAGTGTTAACTTAGTAATGGTTGTATTTTGTAGACCTACCATTCTGTGGATGAGAATTGGTAGGGGATTTGGAAGAAGGAGTGGAGCCAAGTCCACTTTAGGATTTTTAGCAAACCCTCAGCTATCAACGGATTTGAGGTGCCTTTACCAACTACCGTTTGAGTTGGGCTAGCCATGCTATTCCCCTCAGCATGATGAGTTGTCGAAGACTTATGTTGGGCTTAGAAGCCAACATTTTCCTCTATCCTTAGCCGTCGGAGGCGTTGGATATCGATGAAGAAGCTCTTCTTGTTTTGATCAGAGGTGTACTTTTACTTGATCAGCAGAAGAATACCATCTAAGGATAGTATTTCTTCAGGAACCTGCCATTGATCGGCATCATGAGTGTATCGCCGTTTGAAGTTATGAGGCGATATGATCCATTTGAGTAGACTGACTCTACTACAAATGGTCCTTCCCATTTGGGTTGGAATTTTCCTTTTGTCTTGTGCGTCATCACCATGGGTCTTCTGACGGCTAAGACAAGATCGCCTTTCTTGAAAGTTTGTACTTTAACTTTCTTGTTGAAAGCTCTGGTGATTCGAGCTTGGTAGAGCTCGATTTGCTGTTGGGCTTGCAGACGCTTGTCGTCTAAGGCCTCCAATTCTTGGAGTCGCTGTCGATGCTTCTCCTCTGTTGTCATCTCCGCTGTCAAGGCGACACGTAGAGATGGAATTTGAATTTCCAATGGGAGTACGACCTCACAGCTGTATACCAAAGAAAACGGTGTGGCTTTAGTTGGGGTTCGCACAGTTGTGCGGTAAGCCCATAAGCATTCACCTAGCTTGTCGTCCCAATCGCGTTGACTTTTCGAGACGAACTTTTTGAGAAGCTTGCCAATAGTCTTGTTGAAAGCTTCTGCGAGGCCATTAGCGGAAGGATAGTATGCCGTTGAGGATACACTCTGGATTCTGAACTTAGCGCAGAATCTCTGGAAAGCCTGGCTGATGAACTGGGGTCCATTGTCATGGACAATTCGCCGAGGTACGCCGAAACGGTAAATAACGTGATGTTTCACGAACTTGATCACGTTCGACGACTTGACTCTTTCAAAGGGATGGCTTCAGCCCATTTGGAGAAGTAATCGGTTATCGCCAGAATGAATCGATGTCCTTTTGATGATGGCGGGCTGATGGGACCAACCACGTCCATGCCCCACATTTCGAATGGCCAGGTAGAGGCCGTAGAGTGGAGATAGCCTGGCGCTTGATGGATAAAGTCGCCATGCACTTGGCAAGCGTGACATTTCTTGGCATAAGTGATGGCATCGGCAATCATCTTAGGCCAATAGTAACCCAATCTTTGGAGTCGATGTGCCAGTTTTGGGCCAGGTTGATGGGCTCCACACATACCGTCGTGGGCTTCTTTCAATACCTCTTAGGCTTCCTTTGGTGAGAGGCACCGGAGTAAGATCCCGTCATGCGATCGACGATACAATGTTCGCGTAATCGCATTATAATAGAATTTGGGGGCTTTCCTTCGAATGGCAGCCGCTTCTTTGGCGTCCTCAGGCAGAATGCCATACAAGACGAAATCAATGTAGGGGAACCGCCAGTCTCTAGGTTCTGGATCGGTTGACGCTTCAAGCTTCTTGCTGCGGTAACGACCTCTCGTTGACTCCTGATAATCCTCGAGAGCATTTCTCGGGCAATACAGGTCGTGGCTGTAGACGAATATCTTCTCCATTGCTCCAGCTGGAAGAGCTAAGGAGGCAGCCAGGGATGCGAGTGCATCTGCATGCGCATTTTGCCTGCGCGGTACATGGTCGATGTAGAAGCTTGTAAATCCCTCGGCCATGCGGATAGTTGCATTGTAATAGGGTACCAAGTCTTCATGTCTGACTTCGTACTCCCCGCGAACTTGGCTGACGATGAGCTTGGAGTCGCCGTATGCCTCGAGATTTTTAACGCCAATCTCATCGACGAATTGCATCCCAATCAAAAGAGCGTTGTATTCCGCCACATTATTGGAACAAGGCTCGGTCAGTGAGACAGCTCGGGGAATCACATAATTTTGTGGGGAGACGAGTATCACTCCTACCCCTGCTACTATGTGTCCTTTCGGGCTTGTTCTTGATGCACCATCGAAGAAAAGTTGCCATACTTGACTTTCGAACGATGTCTGAGTCAGGCAGACTTCAGCAACTTCATCTGGGAGATCCTCGTAGAGTTTGACTGCCCTCGGATCTGGGTGTTCAGCTAAGAAGTCTGCCACCGCTTGTCCTTTAATAGCCTTTTGTGGCAGAAAATGCATCTCATATTGTGATAGCAATATGGCCCATTTTGCCAGTCGGCCATTTAGCGATGAAGGTTTAGTCATAAGTAACCTCAGAGGGTTGACTTTTGATATGACATTTATAGTTTGGCCTACCAGATAGTGTCGCATTTCTGGATAGCGAACACCAGTGCCAAACATTCTTTCTCGATCGGGTTATACGATGTTCGGCTCCGATCATTATTCTACTTAGATAGTAGATTGCTTGCTCACGTCCCTGATCGTCATTCTGAGCTAGTAGATCTCCCAAAGAATGATCCATTGCTCGGACGTACACCAGAAACGGCTTTCCGGATACTGGAGTTGCAAGGACTGGTGGTTGGGTGAGGTATTGCTTGATTTCCTCGAACGCTTGTTGGCAAGCGTCATCCCAAATGAATGAGACACCCTTCTTCATCAGCTTAGCGAAGGGTTGGCATCTTCCGGAAAGGTTTGAGATGAACCTGCGGATGTACGCCAATCGTCCTTGTAATCCCCTGAGCTCCTTGAGGCTTTTCGGGGGTTGCATCTCCTGGATAGCGCGGATCTTGTCCGGGTCCAAATGGATTCCGGTGGAGGTTACAACAAATCCTAAGAATTTGCCACTGGCCACCCCCAGGAAGGACTTTGTGGGATTCATCTTCAATTGATGAGCCCGCATGATGTCAAAGACCACCTTCAAGTCCGCTATGTGATCACCTTTAGTGCGGCTTTTTACCGCGATGTCATCAACATAACATTCCACCGTTTTGCGTATTTGCTGATGGAAAATGGCATTCATGGCCCTTTGATATGTTGCCCCTGCATTCTTCAGTCCGAAGGGCATGACGGTGTAGCAATACACTCCTAGGGGTGTCCTGAAGGAGGTGTGCTTTTCGTCATCAGGATACATTTTGATTTGATTGTATCCTGAGAATCCGTCCATGAAGGACATTCGTTCGAATCCACAAGTATTGTCAATCATGACATCTGTGATCGGCAATGGGAATTCGTCCTTGGGGCAGGCCTCGTTTAGATCACGGAAGTCGATGCAGATCCAGATTTTCCGTTCTTTTGGGGACGGGGACGATGTTGGCTACCCAGTCGGGATGCTGTTCTTCCCTGATGAAGCCAGAATCAATAAGTTTTCTGACTTCTGATTGAATTGCCTCCATTATTTCTGGGCGAAACCGTCGCTGCTGTTGTTTGACAGGCTTTTCGTCCGGATTGATGTTGAGGCGGTGCATGGCCACTAGCGAATCAAGTCCTGGCATGTCTTCATAATTACAGGCGAAGACGTCTATATACTCCTATACAAGAGATATTAGACCCTTCTTCTCTGAAGGTGACAGGCCGTCACTTATGAAGATGGGCTTAGGGTTGGCCTCATCTCCTAGGTTGATCTGAACAACCTTGTCTTCTGTGGGTGGCTCACGTTGTTCGAAGCGGGTATCCCAAAGGGCATTTAAATGTTTGATCCAAGGGTCTGTATCAGATTGGATCATTTTTTCATCTCCGTCTTCCAGGTGGCTTGTTGAAACCATGTTCACTGAAAGTTCCTTGAAGATGTTGCCGACACTGACATCTGACTCCCAAGATGATGTGTCTGAAGAGTAATCGTTGCTCGACGATTCTTGAGAATCGGAGGCTGATGGGACCGGAGTTGATACGTAGCCATACCCCCGGCGCGTCCGATGATAATAATCGGGGGCCTTTCCTTTCGGCACAAAGGATCGGAGTAGCGTTCTCCTTCCTCTGCCGAAGTTCAACCCGGGTCTGTTGGTTAGATCGTACTGTAACACCCCATCCTCGGTATACGTGCACAGTTACGTATCCTGATTTTTGGTGCATTTTATTATTATTATTTTATTTTATTTTCTGCTATTTAAATACTTACTCATATAGCAGTACTGCATGATTTGATCTGTTTGGTATTCAGATTTGACTAATTTTATTTTCAAATATCATTTTTTAATATTCTAGATTTTTCATGATTTTCTGAAATTTTTCGGAATTAAATTGTAAATCTTCAAAACCGGTGTCGGCCAGTATCACTGGTTGATTCCAGGAATTTTAATTCACAATTGGAATCAAATTTTGGATTCCGCTTTCACATTCCTTCTTAAAATTATATTTTCTTCCTTCAGGCATTTTCTGGGATTTTTCAGATTTTATCAAAAATCCAGCCTACCGGTGTAGACACCGTTCACAGTAGATTCCAAGATTTTTATTTTGAAAATGGAATTGAATTTCTAAAATCGATTTCACTAAAAATCTTAAAATAATATTTCTTATTTTTGAGAATTTTTGGGAGACTTTTCGAGATACTTTATTTTTTGAGCTTTTCTAGGATTTCCGGTGTTTTTCCAGATACCAGAGTTTATCCAGATATTCCACTTTTCTCTTTTTCCATTTTTCTCTCTCCTTCCTCAGACGTGAGTTTCGCCAACTGGACTCAGCAATTAATGCGGAGACCTTCCCCTTGCTGCAATTAATGCTTATGGGCTAGATCAACACAAGTCCAATCACCATACCTTTTGTTCTTCTTTTAAACGCGAATTTGTATTTTCTCCTTTTTGAACGCAGCGGAATCTCCGCGTCCAGCTCTTAGCCCAGACGCGGGCCTCATTTGAATGGAGACGCAAGCCTCCATTCTTGCGTTTCCTTGATTTTGGATGGAGGGCATGTTGGTAATAATAATACTTTACCCTTATATAAATAGTCACATGCACTCCCATCTTCTCTCTTTCATTTTCCTTCATCTCCTTTGTTTTCCAGCAAGCTCCAACAGCCAACAAAACCACCAAACTCCCCTTGGCCGGCCATTACCACCACCAACCATCTCCATTTTCTCCACCACAAATCCCTCCACCTCATTCTCCTCCATCTCCTCCTCCATTTCCAACCACAAACACCATCTTCTTCAACCTCTTTCACCAAGAAACATCCAAGAACCCATCTTCTTCATCAAGCTTCACCACCATCTCCACCACCACCTGCACCACCGTAGCCACCACCAAGCATACCACCTTCACCTCCTCGTCGACCTCTTTCTAACGGACTATAGATTCGTCCCCCGCAACAACGTTTGCAAGATCCCGTTTTGAAATGGTGAACTAGACTTGCACCTCCATCTTCTCCAAACTACCACAACCCCTCTCCATCAACTTGTGAAGACCGGCCACTCCTTTTGGATTGGGGCCGCGTTCTTCTTCGTTGGCAAGACTCTGGGCCGGTACCCTCCTTTTGGATTGGGGCCGAGCTTTATCACCGTAGATTTTCGGTATCGTTCGCGATTATTCCGGTAATCGTTTTGGTAACAAACTTGGCAAAGAACTCATCTTCCTCACTTGGCATTTCTTACAGGACGTCGGACGCATTTTAGGCGAGTAACTCTACTCGCCAAGACTTGGATACTATTTTCATACTTGTAATTTTATCAAATAACGCAACCCTCAAAAGTCAGGTTCTGCTCTCTGTTTTGCACTCTGTTAGTCGACTTGACCAGTCATTAGTCGACTTGAACCCTTTATTAGTCGACTACCCCCTTATCCCAAGTCGACTAACTCATTGAAACGCAACCTTACTTCTGAAACGCGACTTCATTAGTCGACTACCCATTTCTCCCTAGTCGACTAACTCTTTCCTGAAGACGCGGCCTTGTGAGACGCGGTCTTGTGAGACGCGGCCTTGTGAGACGCGGTCTTGTGAGACGCGGCCTTGTGAGACGCAGTCTTGTGAAACGCAGCCTCATTAGTCGACTAACCCTTTTTCTAGTCGACTAACTTTCCTCCTGAAGACGCGACTCTTTGAAGCGCGACCCTATTAGTCGACTTGGCCTTCCCCTATAGTCGACTAACTCCTCTATAAGTCGACTACTTGCCTCTCCCTAGTCGACTAACTTTGGCTATTTGCTGTGGTTAATCACTTTCTTGAAATGAACCTTATACTCGAGACATGTATTATATATTGTTATTTCATGGCATGTTACTTGACAAATATCACCGTTTGTCATGCTATCTCTTGACACCAGGCATGACACACATGACTCTCATAATTATCACGATAACGGGAATGATAACCGGATTTTATGATTTACCAATTTGATTTACATGATAGTACAAATTGTACTCCTGATACTCCTGTTTTTACAATATTCCTGACTTGCTCCTGTTCATTCCCGAAACCTGATAATTATCTAAAGAATTCATAAAATAAGACAACTTGCATCGGGTCGGGGGAAATACGCGGCTATCAATATATGTTCGTGTTTACAGTGGTATTAGGTATGTTGTGCAACTAAATTTCCGGTCTGACCTGTGGGCCTCCAGGCGACCGAGGGGAGTGCTGGCTCCTCCTTCCTGGTACCATCATGATAAGGGCATACATAAGTCCCTCCTGTTAGCCTTGCGGCTGGTTCCGTTACCAAGCAACGGAACAATCCTGGGCCGTGGTCCCGGGTATGCACGGGACCCACTGTAAACATAGTTCGTTGATACCCCCGCTGGTTTCCAATAACAATCTTGCTTTACTTGGATATGGATCTATGTGTGCTGGGACGCTAGTTCACATAGCTAGATATCAGGGTAAGACGAGTAATAATAATAATAATAATAATAATAATAATAAAAGACGTTAATTGTGGGTGTTGTAGGCGCTTGGATTACGGTGACATGAGATAAAGGTATATAGATGAGGGTTCCTTGTTTGGATTATTCCCTCGAAGTACTAGTCTCATGAGGTCGTAACTTGAGCTTATACAATGCCTTTCGTTTATAACATTTTGTGCTTCCTTTACTCCCTGGCTGATTATTCATGATATTGTACCGACTCTCATACTCTTATTTCTTATGCCGCTCGGCTGTAACCTGTTCACTTGTTTGGGAGGTCCTGACTCCCTTGAATTTGTATGTTCAGGTTCCGGACCTTGGATTGAGGTGGAGCCTTCTGTGGAAGATCAAGCTTTCCTTTCCGAGCAGGCTGACTAGTCTCGGTTTCTGTTGTGCCAGACTCTCCTTTTTAGCTCGCGGGACCTTCCTTCAGCTCGTGAGCATCTTGTAATCATATTGTAAATCGTACTTTTGTGCTTGGCTGTGATATATGATGCATGTGATATGTAATAGTATGTCACATCCTATGATAACCTTGTACTTTGTACTTCTTATGTTGGCATATGAATGGATGCTACGTTTGTCGTACTCTGATTCTTGCCTGTACTGATGCTTAGCATATATACGTGAGGGTACTTCTGACCTGCGTATGTACGTCGCAGTAACGTCCCGGTACCCGTGGGATCGGGGCGTTACAGGTTGGTATCAGAGCCTAGGCTCTCACACCTATAGTACAATCAAGTAGCAAATGGAATTTGCCATTGCCAACTACAATGTACAAAGTTATCTGGTCCTTCTTGATTCCTTTCCTTGTATCCTAAAATCCTTTCATCTTTCCAGTTTCCAGTCTCCCTTTTACCAACATAAGTATGGATAGAAGGACGGGTCGTAACAACTCCGACAAGCATCAAATGGACCCACGGGAGAGAATGCTAATATTCTGAGGGTTATCCAGACTATGATGGAGAATCAGCAACAACAGACAGAACTCCTTCGGCAAGAGTTAGCGGCCCCTAAGGAACAAAGACCGGGGAACGTATCAGACTTTAGGCGGTTGCAACCGGCGATATTCACGGGGGGAGAGAAACCACTAGATGCTGAACAATGGTTGATTGACACCACAGATCTGTTGAACGCAGCCCGGGTCCAAAAGAAAATCAAGTGGAGGTCGCCAAGATTCAACTAAAGGATGTAGCCAGGACCTGGTGGCTAGCTGAAGAAGCGAGACTGGAGAAACCTGTCACTGGGACCAGTTTTCTCAAAGCTTCTATAGTAGATTTTTCCCTGCCACAGCTCAGAAAGAAATGGAAGAACAGTTCATCCGACTTCAACAATGGAACCGGTCTGTGGATGAGTATGCCGCTGAGTTCTTGAGGCTGAGCCGCTTTGCTCCATATATGGTGGCTGATGAGGAAAAGCGGGCGAGTAGGTTCCACAGGGTTTACAAATGGACATTCAAATCCTCTTAATGCCCAACAGCTGAAAAACTTATTCCCAAGTCCTCACCATAGCTCGGGAGGTGGAGCGAGGACTGGAGAAAGGGAAATCTAACATGATAAGGAATCAGACCATGAAGAGGCAATTTCCATAAACAGGGAGAGGAGGTCCATTCAGAGCAGCAAGGATCCCAACCATGAGACGACCATTTCGACCAGCCCCCTTTCCAGTAACCCAACCATTTTCTTTTTGTAGCTATTGCCAGAAACCAGGTCACTCTCGACAAAATTGCCGTAGGGCAAATGGGTTATGCCTGGTATGTGGTTCCCGTGATCATTCAATAGAAGTCTGTCCCCACAAAAGAATGGGAATGGTCAACCAAGCATTGCCAGCACTTCCAGGGCCAGATGGACAGAGGAACCAGGGACCAATGGTTAGGAGGGCCCTTCCCCCTCCCCACTACAAGTTATCCGCCCAGTCCAGAGGGGAGTCAGAACTGCAGCAGGTCGGGGAAGAGGACGAGCCTACAACTTGACAGGGAAGAGGCCCAAACTTCTGGAGAAGTGGTAACAGGTAAGATTATGGTGCACTCTAAACCTGTCTTAGCCCTCTTTGATTCTGGCGCTTCTCATTGCTACATATCAGATAGTTTCATTGCTTTGAACTCTATACCTGTTGAATATTTAGACCACCAGTGGGAGATAAGTACCGATAACGGAGTAGTCATCTCTAATAGAGTTTGTGTAAATTGTCCGGTGGAACTGTGTGACAGGACATTAACAGTGGATATGCTCGTACTAGATACTAAAGGGTACGACGTAATCTTAGGCATGACTTGGCTCAGTAAATACCATGCAGTCATTGATTGTCAAAACAAGAAAGTTATTTTCAGAATACCACTTCAGCCTGAATTCCAATTTGAAGGAGAACACAAACCTACCAAGGAAAAAGCACAGATGACTGCTGGTGAGATCCAGAAGAAGAGAGTACCAATTTGGAATGAGTTTCCAGAAGTATTTAAGGAAATCTCAGGGCTTCCACCTGACAGAACGATTGAGTTCTCCATTGATACCCTTCCAGGCACAGTTCTGATATCCAAAGCTCCATACAGAATGGCACCCACTGAGTTAGAAATTCTAAAGAAGCAGCTACAAGAATATTCTGACAAGGGATTGATTAGACCAAGTGCTTCACCATGGGGAGCTCCAGTGCTCTTAGCAAACAAAAAGGACGGTGGTAAGCGGTTGTTGTATAGACTACAGAGAGTTAAACAAGGTACCATCAAGAACAAGTACCCCTTACCAAGAATTGATGATCTGTTTGATCAGCTTCATGGAGCTCGAGTATTTTCAAAGTTGGATTTGCAATCAGGTTATCATCAGCTAAAGGTAAAGAAAGAAGACGTTCCAAAGACAGCGTTCAGAACTCGTTATGGCCATTATGAGTTTCTAGTTATGCCCTTCGGAGTCACCAATGCCCCTGCAGTTTTCATGGATTTGATGAACAGAGTGTTCTCATCATATTTGGATCAGTTTGTGGTTGTTTTTATAGATGACATCTTGATCTATTCGAAGAACGACAGAGAGCATGCAGACCACTTGAGAATAGTGTTACAGACTCTCCAACAGGAACAACTTCATGCTAAGCAAAGCAAATGTGATTTCTGGTTAAATAGTGTGGCCTTCCTTGGACACATAATTTCAGAAGAAGGAATTTCAGTAGACCCTAGTAAAATTCAGGCAGTAAAGGACTGGCCAATTCCAAGGACAGTAACAGAAATTAAGAGTTTTGTTGGATTAGCCAGATATTATAGGCGCTTTGTCCAGGATTTTTCTAAGATTGCAGCCCCGTTAACGAAGCTCACCCGGAAAGGAGAAAAATATATATGGACGGAGGAATGTACCGCAGCATTTGAACAATTAAAGGAAAGACTCATTACAGCTCCAGTCTTGAGGACTCCCTCAGGAAGAGGAGGGATGGTTATATACAGTGATGCATCCGGAAAAGGCCTGGGGTGTGTATTAATGCAGCATGATCATGTCATAGCGTATGCATCCAGGCAACTGAAACCACATGAGAGAAATTACCCAACTCATGACTTAGAGCTGGCAGCTGTAATATTCGCATTGAAGATCTGGAGACATTATCTTCTGGGAGACAAGGTGCTAATCTACACTGATCACAAGAGTCTAAAGTATATTTTCACGCAGAAAGAATTAAACATGAGACAGAGACGGTGGCTTGAATTAATGGCAGATTATGATATAGATTTACAGTATCATCCAGGCAGAGTCAATACAGTACCAGATGCATTGAGCAGGAAGCCAGAGAATAAAATGCTAGTACAACTTACGCAACAGAAGGAGTTGATTCAGGATATCATAAAATTGGACTTAATGATAGTACAAGGAATTGATAAAACGGGACAGTTGATGACCTTTCAGATTCAATCAACCCTGATGGATGAGATTAAAGAAGCTCAGAAAGAAGACCCCAGATTTTAGAAATTCAGAGCTCAAATAGAAGCTGGATTGAGAACTGACCTCCGTATTCATTCAGACAACGCATTATATTTTGGTAACAGGATTTGTGTCCCCCAAGGAGAAGTCCGACAGAAAATTTTGGCAGAGGCACATAGTTCGGCCTATTCCATACACCCGGGAGGAAATAAAATGTATCAAGACTTGAAACAGAAGTTCTGGTGGAATGCCATGAAAAGGGAGATGCCCAGCATGTGGCCAAGTGCTTAGTTGCCAGCAGGTAAAGATAGAACACCAGAGAACAGCTGGACTTCTTCAGCCCTTGCCAATACCCGAGTGGAAGTGGGAACATATCACCATGGATTTTGTCACAGCACTACCTCGCAGTCCTAAGGGTAATAATGCAGTATGGGTAATCATTGACCGCCTCACAAAAGCAGCTCACTTCCTACCTTTCAGAGTAGGTCAGTCAACAGAAGTTCTTGCAGAAAAATATATGAAAGAAATTGTTCGTCTACATGGAGTTCCAGTTAGTATCGTGTCAGATAGAGACAAGAGATTCCGATCACATTTCTGGGAAAGTCTCCAAGAAAATTTAGGAACTCGTCTGAAATTCAGTACTTCATATCACCCCCAGACAGACGGACAATCTGAACGGACTATCCAGATCCTTGAAGACATGTTACGAGCCTGCATGATAGAATTTACAGGGTCATGGGAAGACTATCTTCATTTGGTAGAATTCTCTTATAATAACAGCTATCAGGCTAGTATCAAAATGGCCCATTTGAGGCATTGTATGGCAGGAAATGCAGGTCACCGATATGTTGGGACGAAGTCGGCGAAAGAAGACTTATGGGACCAGACATTCTAGATCAGACAACAGACAAAGTCCGAATTATCAGAGATCATCTCCGGCAGCACAGAGCCGACAAAAGAGTTGGGCAGACACAAAAGAAGGCCATTGGAATTCAGAACCGTGGTGAGCATGTATTTTAAAGATATCACCCACCAAAGGGGTAATCCGGTTCGGTACTCGTGGAAAACTTAGTCCGAGATACATCGGCCCATTCGAAATTTTGGATCGTGTGGGAGATGTGTCTTACCGATTGGCATTACCTCCATCTTTAGAAGGAGTACACAATGTATTCCATGTATCACAGTTGAGGAGGTATGTCAAGAATGAGAGTCACATTCTAGATCACTCCGAACTGGAACTACAGTCAGATCTGTCTTATAAAGAGCAAACGATGGCCATCTAGACAAAAGTATCAAAACATTGAAGAATAAGGCAATACCATTAGTATTGGTTTCTTGGAATAGGCATGTACCAGGAGAAGCCACATGGGAACGGGGAGGACGTTATTCGTGAGCGTTACCCTCAACTATTTTCAACTTAGTTGGTAAAACCCTTTCTTCCTATTCTCTCTACCGTCATCTTCCCCTTCCTGAAATTTCGAGGACGAAATTTTTTGTAAGGTGGATAGATAGATGTAACACCCCATCCTCGGTATACGTGCACAGTTACGTATCCTGATTTTTGGTGCATTTTATTATTATTATTTTATTTTATTTTATTTTCTGATATTTAAATACTTACTCATATAGCAGTAGTACTGCATGATTTGATCTGTTTGGTATTCAGATTTGACTAATTTTATTTTCAAATATCATTTTTTAATATTCTAGATTTTCATGATTTTCTGAAATTTTTCGGAATTAAATTGTAAATCTTCAAAACGGTGTCGGCCAGTATCACTGGTTGATTCCAGGAATTTTAATTCACAATTGGAATCAAATTTTTGAATTCCGCTTTCACATTCCTTCTTAAAATTATATTTTCTTCCTTCAGGCATTTTCTGGGATTTTCAGATTTATCAAAAATCCAGCCTACCCGGTGTAGACACCGTTCACAGTAGATTCCAGGATTTTTATTTTGAAAATGGAATTGAATTTCTGAAAAACGATTTCACTAAAAATTAAAATAATATTTCTTATTTTTGAGAATTTTTGGGAGACTTTTCGAGATACTTTATTTTTGAGCTTTTCTAGGATTTCCGGTGTTTTCCCAGATACCAGAGTTTATCCAGATATTCCACTTTTCTCTTTTTCCATTTTTCTCTCTCCTTCCTCAGACGCGAGTTTCGCCAACTGGACTCAGCAATTAATGCGGAGACCTTCCCTTACTGCAATTAATGCTTATGGGCTAGATCAACTCAAGTCCAATCACCATACCTTTTGTCTCTTCTTTAAACGCGATTTGTATTTTCTCCTTTTTGAACGCAGCGGAATCTCCGCGTCCAGCTCTTAGCCCAGACGCGGGCCTCATTTGAATGGAGACGCAAGCCTCCATTCTTGCGTTTCCTTGATTTTGGATGGAGGGCATGTTGGTATAATAATACTTTACCTTATATAAATAGTCACATGCACTCCATCTTCTCTCTTTCATTTTCCTTCATCTCCTTTGTTTTCCAGCAAGCTCCAACAGCAACAAAACCACCAAACTCCCCTTGGCCGGCCATTACCAACCAACAATCTCCATTTTCTCCACCCAAATCCCTCCACCTCATTCTCCTCCATCTCCTCCTCCATTTCCAACCACAAACACCATCTTCTTCAACCTCTTTCACCAAGAAACATCCAAGAACCCATCTTCTTCATCAAGCTTCACCACCATCTCCACCACCACCTGCACCACCGTAGCCACCACCAAGCATACCACCTTCACCTCCTCGTCGACCTCTTTCTAACGGACTATAGATTCGTCCCCCGCAACAACGTTTGCAAGATCCCGTTTTGAAATGGTGAACTAGACTTGCACCTCCATCTTCTCCAAACTCCCACAACCCCTCTCCAAACTTGTGAAGACCGGCCACTCCTTTTGGATTGGGGCCGCGTTCTTCTTCGTTGGCAAGACTCTGGGCCGGTACCCTCCTTTTGGATTGGGGCCGAGCTTATCACCGTAGATTTTCCGGTAATCGTTCGCGATTATTCCGGTAATCGTTTTGGTAACAAACTTGGCAAAGAACTCATCTTCCTTACTTGGCATTTCTTACAGGACGTCGGACGCATTTTAGGCGAGTAACTCTACTCGCCAAGACTTGGATACTATTTTCATACTTGTAATTTATCAAATAACGCAACCCTCAAAAGTCAGGTTCTGCTCTCTGTTTGCACTCTGTAGTCGACTTGACCCAGTCATTAGTCGACTTGAACCCTTTATTAGTCGACTACCCCCTTATCCCAAGTTGACTAACTCATTGAAACGCAACCTTACTTCTGAAACGCGACTTCATTAGTCGACTACCCATTCTCCCTAGTCGACTAACTCTTTCCTGAAGACGCGGTCTTGTGAGACGCGGCCTTGTGAGACGCGGTCTTGTGAGACGCGGCCTTGTGAGACGTCTTGTGAGACGCGGCTTGTGAGACGCAGTCTTGTGAAACGCAGCCTCATTAGTCGACTAACCCTTTTTTCTAGTCGACTAACTTTCCTCCTGAAGACGCGACTCTTTGAAGCGCGACCCTATTAGTCGACTTGGCCTTCCCCTATAGTCGACTAACTCCTCTATAAGTCGACTACTTGCCTCTCCCTAGTCGACTAACTTTGGCTATTTGCTGTGGTTAATCACTTTCTTGGAAATGAACCTTATACTCGAGACATGTATTATATATTGTTATTTCATGGCATGTTACTTGACAAATATCACCCTTTGTCATGCTATCTCTTGACACCAGGCATGACACACATGACTCTCATAATTATCACGATAACGGGAATGATAACCGGACTTTATGATTTACCAATTTGATTTACATGATAGTACAAATTGTACTCCTAATACTCCGTTTTTACAATATTCCTGACTTGCTCCTGTTCATTCCCGAAACCTGATAATTATCTAAAGAATTCAAAAATAAGACAACTTGCATCGGGTCGGGAAATACGCGGCTATCAATATATGTTCGTGTTACAGTGGTATTAGGTATGTTGTGCAACTAAATTTCCGGTCTGACCTGTGGGCCTCCAGGCGACCGAGGGGAGTGCTGGCTCCCTCCTTCCTGGTACATCATGATAAGGGCATACATAAGTCCCTCCTGTTAGCCTTGCGGCTGGTTCCGTTACCAAGCAACGGAACAATCCTGGGCCGTGGTCCCGGGTATGCACGGGACCCACTGTAAACATAGTTCGTTGATACCCCCGCTGGTTTCCAATAACAATCTTGCTTTACTGGATATGGATCTATGTGTGCTGGGACGCTAGTTCACATAGCTAGATATCAGGGTAAGACGAGTAATAATAATAAAATAATAATAATTAAAAGACGTTAATTGTGGGTGTTGTAGGCGCTTGGATTACTGTGATATGAGATAAAGGTATATAGATGAGGGTTTCCTTGTTTGGATTATTCCCTCGAAGTACTAGTCTCATGAGGTCGTAAC